>ML812817.1:2969-24311 GCA_009831015.1 Picea engelmannii
TCTGGAATTCAAGTTCTTCAATAACTCTCTCTAACTTTTCTAAACTCTCAACTTTCTCTTCCTTTATGAAGTTCACAGGAACTTCATTAATCTTCGTGCAACCCTTCAATACCTCTGCTAGTGTTCACTGGATCAAATTCTGCGTAAAAATGATGGCCTTGACAGACCAATATAATGGACACCAGGTTTGTAGAGTTACAATATACTCGATTCAACTTCAATTGGTCTCGAATGGACCAAATTTCTCCAATATCTAGTCTTTGAGGGTTTGCAGGTCTATAAATTTGGTTTCCATCTCTTGAACCAGTGAAAAGGATTTAGTTAAGTCATCAGTCCTTATACTTATCATATTCTAACTCGGTTCCAGGCATTCATATAACTGAATCCTTAACAAGTTTCTGCATACAACCCTTTCACTCCTTAATTAACTACGGTCTCATATGTTGTAATTCATATACTTCAGTTATGAACTAATCGCCGAGTTTTGACATCAAAATATTGTTTAAGAATTGATGAAGGAAGAATCATAATTTCAAACCTTCATATGCTACGAGAAGCAATTAATGTACATAAAAACACCTCAACTATAGGAAACCAACGACACTATCGGAATGCCAAAACACTACAGGAATTGGCATTGAGTCAGAATCTCAGTGCAGGCCACCATTTCTCCGGTTTCAGTTGATGAGAATGTCATTTATACATTCTGTCTCGATCCTTGAATCCTAAGATCATCGAAGCTTCACCTCTGCCAAAGAGACCGAATCCTTCTTTGTTCTAGAATAGAGCATTGACCAAAAATGTTATGGACAAGTTCTGGTAGATGCATACCATCACTTCCTTTGATCAATGGTGCATGGTATCCATATTGATTATCCTTATGAGACAATGTTGCCCCGTCTTTCTCCAAGTCAAAATTCTGGTGTTGTCTTTCCTTAGTGCTATGAAAAGACAATCCTTCATCTTCCTCTATGAGAACTTCAAATGATTGTCCACCTTCATCATTTCTTTGAACTGCAACCATACACAAAATATCAGTTTCAAAAAAATAAGGCTTGGTAGCCTCATTCAATGCCTCTATCAACACATCCTCATGCAGTCTTAAAATTTTCAAGTAGGTCACGAGACTCTCAACATGTCTCTCTTCTTTCTCATCCTTTCCAAGGATATCTCCTTTCTTTGGTTCACAAAAGTGAACTCTTTCCTCTGTTTGAATTCAACTCCTCTGAGTTCCTCCTTCTTCATCCAAGCACTCATTTCTCCTCAATATTTCTCTGTAGCAACTGTGCTATGTTATTGAGTCATGCCTTCAACTCAACCATCTCTCTGTCTCATAGCCATGGAGGGCGAATTCTGGAGCATAACTTGAGCGAATTGGAGCTGGAAAACTGAAGAGCCAGGTTTTCAGGCTTGAAGAGTGAACTCCTGTGTGAGTTTCACTAAAACAACAAGTGTTTGCTGATAGTTTTCCTAGCAACAAGTTCCCTTGAGTTCCCAATTGAGAGATTCCCAGTTACTTGCGCCAGAGAGACCTTGATAAATGAAAGGCACATTCCTTGGGTTATCCCTGATTAACAGATGGTACATCCATGATAAACAAATGGTACATCCCTTGGATTATCCCTAATAAGCGAATGGTGCATTCCTTGGGTTGGGAAGGTTAGGAGGAAGAGAGCTGGTAGAAAAATCGAGATAGATGTAGGAGAATATCAGTTGGGTTATGAGTTTTGTGAGCTGCGAGTGGACTGTGAGAGACCACCCTCTTTTGTGGATTACTAGTTTCAGCTCGGGGCTGACTGGCTGTTGAGATTTGGAACAATAAGTCTATGGTTGGGTGGAACGTCTGTCCCAAGTAACTGGTTGCACGATTCTTGTTTAAAGATAAGTGTTTTATCTTGTTGCTGAGTTATTTACATGTGTTATTGTTGTGCATGAACTCTGAGTAAATGAGAATGAGTTATATGCTGCTGTAATGAGTGGTTTAGTTGCATTTCATGTTGATTATTAGTATGCTTTATATGCATCTGTTTTATGGATATAAACAATAACTAAATCTGTATCTGTAAGCTAAAGTAAATCAGCTAACAATAAAATAATTATTTTAGTTAGAAGAATTTCTTTTTCATGTGTATTCCACACTGTAATGTCCCTCGGTCAGGCCGTGAAACATTACACTATGGTATCAGAGTCTTAATAAAGATAGTTTGGTGTGACATGGACGGACCTGGGTGTTGGGTACGTTACAAAGTGGTATCAGAGCACATTTTTCAACACTAAGCCTAGATGGGATGAATTAGCAGAACACTGAAGCGAAAACTCGTAGAGAATTAATTTCTGGAGTATGTATGCAACTTTTTTATTTAAATTACTGTAGTAAAATTAAGAGAAATTTCATTGGCAATGTGAAGAATTGAGCCTCTTTGGAAATTTCGAAAATACGCAAATCGAAAAAATTTGGGTATTTTTCCGTATGATGATGTCGGCATGACGTGGAGGCCACATGTCAACTGACGTGGTAGAAGAAAGACATGTATTTCCACTGTGGAAGGTACATGTTGGACGAGATGACACTTGGTGGGTGATGTAGAACCATGTGGTAGGCCAACTATTAGTCCCACGAAACCGCGGTAAGATCTTGGAATTTGTCTAAGTGTTAAGTTCGCGTAGAAGTGGAAAAATGGTTAAGTGTTGAGACTTCTCAGATGGAATTATGAAAGGAAGGATACACGATTATGAGTCGACGAGTCTACGTAGAAGTGGAAAAAAGGTTAAGTGTTGAGACTTATCGGACAAACTTATTGTTGGCACAGGGGCAGACCCGGGGTTCAACGCTACAACAACGCACCAACAAAACCCTAACTATTGGCCCTTTCGACAACACCTGTGAAGCAGATGAAGTCTCACTCGAGGTAGAGGTAGGGGTGGTTGTAGGACTCAGATGTCTGCAACCTTAGTTGGGACACAGATCTATGATTATAACACCTTAACAAAGAACTTAGTAATTATAGTTCGTTAATATTCATCCTTAGTTCACAACGCAGCTAAACCCTAACAACAGATCAATGCAACATTCACACAGATCCAATAGACTCAAGCACTAAGCATACCAACATAGATCATATCTAGCATTCATTCACATTATTCAACACTAAGCTATCATATCAGATTCATCTATCTTCTAACAACGCAGTAAGCATTAAATCACACAAACAAGAGAGTAATCATAAAGCACAAAGCATTCATAAAACAGGATATACGTGGTTCACCCCCTCCCTGGGGCTGCATCCACCAACTCTTCGTCTTCTTTATTAGCTTCTTTCAATCTTCTTACATGCACAAAGCGTCCAAATCAACTCCGCAGAGGATAGGAGATCTGCGCACCTCGCCTAATCCTCCTTCCCTGAGTAGATCTAGGCACAAAGCCTTACACAGTATTTTACAGTCACTTTCACTTAGCCTTGCAAGTCTCACACAGTGCGCAAAAAGCCAAATCACACAGATCTACTTTTTCACTTAGCAAGAATGGCTCACACTGACTAGTCACTACTTCTTACATCGTCTAGACTTCTATTTATTCATTACAAAATAGGCCTAAGCATGGGTAAACCCATGGGACGACATCCCCATACCCATTACATAATCCCCAAACCCAAAAATCCCTAAAAAGGAGCCGAGATCCCGCGATCTCCACTTCTACTTGCACTCCGCCTTCAACAACCCGTTGACGTCCCAAAATGGTCAAAAATGACCAAGGGTCCTCAAAACTTGGTCAAGGGCCAAAAAGCCCCCAACACTCACCCGTGACTTGTCCCAAGTCACTTTGATCTAGGTAGCTTTGCCTCAAAAGCCTAGAGCTTGGCTCGAGCAGATTTGACCTGTTGCTGTGCCACGACCTCCTGCTCAGTGAACTCTTGGATTATTGCTTCGTTGACAGGTCCCTCTAAGCATTGTTCAACTGCAATGACGACTTGCTCCAATTCTGCTCCTCGGCCTTCGATCTCTGTGAATAGTTGGTAAGCCTCGTCTTGTATTGGTTGGAGCCTCTGAGTTACTTCCATGACTCTCCTCTAAATGGTGTGGATCTGCTGCTGGGCAGTGTGCTGTTCTTGGGATCGCTTCATCCCCTCAATGGATGACAGGGGCTTCAACTGCGCCTATACTGTTTCTGCTTGTTTCTTTGCCTCCTGGAACTGTGACTCGAGTGCCTTCAGTTCAGGATCCTCAGTGAGTTTCTCATAATTTTGGTCACTGTGATCACTCAGTTGTTTACATTCCATGGCGAGGCCCTTGATTCTTTCGACTGTGCCTCGAGCAGTCACTTCTCTTTGATCTCACACATCCTGCAGAGTACTGGGCACTATTCTTAGCTCTAGATCTGTGATTCTCTGCTGAAGCTGCTGGATGATTTCTGTGAGCTGCGCTACTTGTTGTTCTACTGGTTCTTCTTCCTTCTACTCGAAGCCCGTCATAGAGCAAAGTGCTCTGTTGACTGCTTCTTTTACTCCGAACTGCTCCGTGAGCAACTTTTCTTTCTCCTGCTGGATCTGCACTCTCTCTTCTTTGAACTTCGCTTGAAGAGTGTCCTTCTCTTGTTGCGAAATTCTGCGTTTCTCTATAACTTCAAGGCCGCTTGTTTCAGGGCCGCTGTGGCCTGGTCTTTCTCAGCTTGTGCTCGATGAAGGTGGGCTTCAGTCACATCATCCAGTCTGTGGAGTTGAGCAGGCTCATCTCCAAACTTTGGTTCTTCTGAGGGCGGGGACGTAGTGGACACTATGCGGCTCGAATAAAGGGCTTGCTGTACAACTCTTAGTTCGGCTTCAATTATATCGTACATGGATTCTTGTTTTGCTTCATTTCTTTGCAAAATATCTTCTGAGGCATCTTCTACAGCTGAAATAATGAAGTCGAATTCGTCGACCATGAGTACATTCTGAATATTTGGTTTATTGGATTTGGAATTCTTCCGCGATGAAGGTTTCGTGGGAGAGACCTTCCTTATGGATCGGTGTCATTAGGGAGGTTCTGTGGCGGTGTTACTTCACCTTGCTTATCTTCTTGTTGTTCTTTTTCCTCTTTGTTCACTTCGTCATCACCTCCTCCGCTAGGTGACTTGGATGCGGTCTCTTCTGATGTGCTGTGTACTTCCTGTATATCTTGCTTCTTTTTCTTCCTGCTGCTTCTTGGGGCATCGTACTCTTCGTGAGTAACCACCAAGTTTCCAATGAGGTCTGGGTCAGACAACTCTGTGGGGTTAGCAGGGAGAAGGAGTTCTGCAGGCCAGTCTTTAATGATTTCTTCCAGGTCCTTTGTAGTGAGCTTGTAGTAGTACTAAAGTTCTTCTTTGATTTCATTGGCGCACACAATAATATAAATAAAATGCCTATTTGCATGGAACTTCATAAGAGGCCTAAACCTGTCTAGGGTGTTCGACATCATATGAGGGAAGGACTCAATAGCCCTCCTAAGCTGCAGGTAGTAGGTATGAAATACTGCATTTGACTTCCACTGCTTTCCCATATCGCTCGAATACCAAAGCGTGGTGAACTTCGCAACAAGCGGCTTAAATGGCTCGATCTCAGGGAAGGTCACACCTTCCAACATCTCCCAAGTAGTAAACACGATGAGGATCAAGAGCCAACTGAAGTGAAACTCATAGCCTTGATCCCGAGCTTCACGAAAATCCAATTCGAGCTGTGTTGACGGGCGAAATTGCACGCTCGTCAACTGGAGAAATGAATCCGGTCTGGGGTTGTCTATTTAACCCAAGCCGTTTGGAATGATTCACCTCGACGGGTTTAGCGGCTCCGTTGGCCGATCTAAGTCCTATGAAAAATGAAAGAAAAACTAAGCTAAAGAAACTAATCTAGGTAAAAAGAAAACAGCTACAACAAACTATATACAAATCTAAAACATATATATATAGTTTACTAACTAATATCATAAAAAAAAAATTCTACTTATTAAATGTACAGTTATTGATATAATCGAATCTCTATTATATTTACAGTATTTACAAGATACAAATTTTGATCGAAATTTGCAAAATCATTTATGAATTGTTTTAAGACAACGAAGCTATTATTTTTGATTTTTATAATTTTTATGAGAAAGAAATAAAATGAGAGCTATCTAAGCTAAGCAATTAAAATAACAATCCTAACTGTAAATCTGAACTATAGCGATGAACAATGAAACCTGTTCAGATTACAAAAATTTATATATTAATTAACTAATTGAATAACACTAACAAACTGACCTGTATAAACGCTTCCTATTTGTCCTGTTCACAGTACTCAATTTAGCTATTTGGTGGGAGAAACCCGCACCAGATTTTCCACAAGCCTCTTTTAAACAGGAAGCAACAATGCTCTTTGAATACGAATGACAGAACAAACAAGACATAAAACAACAACAATCTTATAGTTTACAGATCATCACATTTAGATAAATCCCGGTGCGACGATTTGTACATAACCGTTTATTTAACAAAGAAGAAAAACCTTCTATTCATTAAATTCAAACAGAGTGATTGCTGTGAATAAAATGAGATACATCAAATATGGACAAAATTTAAAACATAACGCATCAACCTGTAACAAATCTTGATATCTAAAGTAGTCAATAATCTGATTACAAATTGTTATGCACAAAACTTGAACAAAAGTAAGATAAATTGAAGCTAAAGCCGTACAACAAATCCACTTCTATTCGAGTCTGTATAATCATAAGTCCATAGTCTTTGTTCTCCCAACAGTGATGCCCCGTTTACAAAAAATAATGAGTATATAAAGGCCACAGGATAAGACAATCCTTGTGGGAATTATCAAAAACTGTTTGCAAAAATATGGGAACAATCTCCCAGATTCCTATTTCTGCCTAAAAGTAACAACCTAAACCAAAACCATGTAGCAAAAGCATGTTCTAAACTACCACATCAGGTCCAATTCCCATTGAAATCCATGTGTACCTGTAGATGGGCAAGAGAAAACAATTTTAGATACTGTTTTAATTGTGAAATCAACACAAATCGAAATTTTATGACTAGCTACAAAATCTCATGATTCTGTAGCTGGTCATATTTACAAACAAATTTGTTTTAAATGAATCCAAATGATAACAAGAATGTGTGCGGTCAACCAAACGGAGCCTTTATTACCAATTCAAAACAAGCAAATCATTCTTGGTAAAACAAACCAAATCTTTTTATGCCAATTCGAAACAAACGAAATCGTATTGAATTAATCGAATGGTAACATGAATGTATGCGATCTATCAAGAAATTCTTTTGTTACTAATTCAAAATGAATACAATCATTTATGCTAATTCAAGGACAACAAAACCGTGTTAAATCGGTTCAATCCAAACAAAACTATATGCAATTTAGCAAACAAATCAATGCAAACACAATAGTTTATGCTAATTCAAAACAAAATCTTTTTTACTAATTCAATGCAAACACAATCCAAAACGAAATCATTCTTGGTAATTTGAAGTAAACATAATCGTTTTTTGAATCAATTCAAACAAAACAGAACTAATTCAGAGCAAACACAATCGGCTATGCTAATTTAAACCAAATCATTAAAAAATCGATGTTGAAATAACATACCTTGGCTGTAGGAATATGATTCGGCCAGGATAACTTTGAGTTAACAAAAGCAGTAGCTGCCTCAAAATTTCTAAACACGATAGAACCCGTGGCCATATTCCTCTTATCGTTGGCTTGCAGTCTATAATTTTCCTTAGACAACACCGTCACCCGGTCCTCTAAGGACTTAATTTTGGATTGCAACAGAGGAACATCTGTGTAGTATCGTTCGAGCCAAGATTTGTATTGAGGGAACCGTGGTTGATCGGGTTGAGTTACTACAGGTGAGGGTTCTTTTAATTTACCAGGGGTTCCACCGTCAAGCTTAATTCCGGTGAAGTTAGGGTCATTCTTAAGGCATGGTGGAAGGTTGGACACGTAGTCATAGGGTTCGACAGAACAGAGGCCATGAGAGTACGGGTATTCCTCGGTCAAAAAGCATTCAATATCAGAGTCTGAATCTTCGCTCAAAAGAATAGGCTTCTGGTCTATGTTTTGTTTGGGCTTGTTCCGAGCGCACCTAGACACCCAACGTGCAACTTTCTTTCCCCTGCTATTGACATCTGTATTACCCTTCCCCTTTTTTCTTGTAGGCCTCTTAACAGTCTTAGCATTGTCTTTCGAATATGAATTAGGCATGGCGTCGGGTAGGTCAGCGTCGGGGTAGGTCGAGGGTTTGACAGCGGGTAGGAGGGTAGGAGGTGGCACGACAGGCCCAACAAGGGTTTCAGTGACCATGGTCTTGTCCACTTGAACATACTCAGGAGTGACAAAGCCATTCCTTGATAGGAAAGCTTGCCAACAGTCACCACTGAACCTCAAATGATGGACAATAATGATTTTGATCAAACAGTGATGGAAAAGGTTGGAATCAACCTTTTCCCTCTTAAATCGTTTAGACATTTTATACAGACTGCGTAGGAGGTAGTGAGGCATATTCAAAGGGAAATCCATGAAATTCATAAGCAACCGGAGGTGGTAAAGAAACACTAAACCATAACGACCTTCACAAGTCACGAATTGCTTAACAATGGCCAATAAATCATGCCATCTAGACTTAAGGGCAGTGACTGGCATACCTCTGTCACAACTGAAAATTTTCCTCGATGTAAACAGGAGCAGCCATGACACTTCATCCACCTTCGAATTCTTAAACCACCTCTTCCCTTTAGCTGGTAAACCCATGGCTGAACTGAGGAATTCTTCGTTCAATTCAAGTTGAATGTCTCCAACCTTGGCCCTACATCCATCGAATGTGAGGGTGAACTGTTGAGCGAACGCGAGGTTGAAAACCTCGAATTTTTGGATGAACATTAATCAGCCATTACTCTCCAAGTCCTCACGAGCATTTTCAAATAAAGGAAGTGTTTGGACACCATTAGGTTCTATGCACACTACAGGGGCCATAGGAGAGAGTACACAGTCGGGGTAAACGGTGAGGGCGCTGGACAAGGTAGACACAAGACCAAATGCTCACAGGTTTCCCCAAAATAGACAGAGGTAGCCTGAGATACAAGGAAACCATTAATGCCTATACGTGCGCGGGTGGTGGAGTGAAATAAAACCATGCAAAACACTCATATCGATATGTACAATCAACAGTAATTCAAATCATTCACATCACAATCCAAATATCAAATAACTATTTGCAAACCATTATGTTCATAATCAACAATTGGTCAACAACAGTATGTGTATAATTTAAAACAAAACAACATTTCGGATATAGCACCAAGGATTTGATCATAAAATGTATGAGTTTGTATGAAACATTACACCAAGGATTTGATAAAAAACAATAGAATATCATACCACCATTGTATCAAGGATTTAATCAAAGACACCAAAAATCATTGCACCATGAATTTATAAAATGAAGTCACATTTAACAAAAATGCAAAGTGAGTAAAGGTTTGGTGTCTTGCCAACTGTGTGACCATTATTGAGTTAGAGGTAAAAAACTACATGAACAAGATTATTCGTAATAATCCAGTGACGATTTTAATGCCATCAATATGACTTGTAACTTAAATTTTTCACGCTTGTAGTCGTGAAAATGAAAACGAAAAGCAGGTGTGCAAATGCGCAAGATAATCGTGTCGTTTTATTTAAAAGATTGCAATGAGTATTTAGGGTTCAAGACCCTTGTGTAGGCAGCTTATAAGGAAAAGATAAAAATGCAAAAATGATGCCAACAAGATGGTTAACTAGGTACTTCACCTAGTTCATCTATAGGCCTTCCACGCATTTCCCAGCGAGGTCAACGACAAACCCTGTAACCTGTGTGGGTCTGTTCTTTCTTACTAGATTTCCTACAATTAATTGGCATGCTAGGCGCACTGCACCATTCTGGATGGAGGCTACCTTGTAGCCTCACGTCCCCTTCTCAACATCGCCGTATGTTTCTTTAATCGTCTGTGCCAAGGCGCAGTCTGCAAATTTTCCTGGGTAGAAGTCTTGTGGGTCTGGTTCCTGCATGCTTAGTCCGATGATCCTATGGATCAACGCTGGATTGATATTCATACGTATGTCCAACCACAGATAGCCACCATGGAAGCATGATAGCAGGAGCTTAATGCAGGTGTTAACCTCTTGGTGCCTTCCAAAATGTGGAATCTTCATTACATTAAAAAGGGTGGACTGTGCGAGGTTCATGGTCCACTACTGAGGGATGATCTTCGTCTTCTTTCCCTTTGTCTTGGTCAGATATTTGTGAGGTGTGAGCATGCCATAGCTCTTACGGTCTCCTAGGTTGTAGTAACTAATATTCAAGGTTGGAATTCTCTCTAGTTGTGGTCTCACTGCTCGTATCCCGTTCGGGAGATGCACAGTGATGACGGTGTAGTCGAAGTCCCTCGGGACACTGTTGCGTCTCACTACACCGGCCAGGGGTGGTATGTACTCGGGTAGGATGGACGGTAATAAATTCACATTTGCCAAGTCATTTCTATGCTTGGTTATTTTCTAAGTCACAACTCGGGATGGTCCGGATCCGCGAGCATTCGACGGGGAGGCTTGCTCTCCTCTCGTCGATGAAGCTTGTACGCCCAAAAACATTACGTTTTTAGTCATGAGGTCGATGAGTATCTCCTTCACAGACTCTTCAACTGCGATAAGTTTTTCAGACATACACGCTCGTGGCTGACTATCTCGGGTTGGAGAGAAACTATTCAATGCAACGAGATGGATGGCGATAGCTCGATGATCACTGCATGGAATCAACTAATATGTGAGCTCAGATAATCATGGGTGGAAAAAGTGTTCTCGGTGCAAGGCTCAATGGAATAAGTAGACAACTAGGTAACAGATCTTTCCAACGGGCGAGAAGCCTTCATTAATGCAGTTCTGTTCATTACTACGCGATCCCAACGGTCTGATGGCGAGATTTCTGGCCATAGCTGCTGTTCTAACCATTCGGGTTGCCAGGCTAATGGTTATAATGCCTCCAACGGTCATATTTATTCTCCATGGCGAAGTGCCATGCTGTGCTATACTGGTATCCCGACAAAGTTCAGATTCTGGAATCCTTCCTTCTGGAACTTTCTGTAAATTTTCTATCTTTGCTTTCTTCTTATTAAGCTTTCTATCCTTCTTCTCGATGATCTTTGTCTTGATATTCCTCTTTCCATTCCGATTTTGATCTTCTCTGGGCATAGTAACTTTGCATTGTTGATGGTCTTTACTAGGGTTCAAAGGAAATACTTCTTCTTTATCTGGTGTAGGTGCTCTACTCTTCTGTACAGATATGTGTCTCAATTCCTTGTGTGTCCTTTCAACTTTGACATCCAAGTTTCTGGTTTTGAATAACTTCAACCTGTTCTCCGATTCTTCAATCAAATGTGCGATCCTCCTAGTCATGAAATCTTTTAATTCTTGCTTCTTTTTCTCTAAGACTTCCTCTTCTTTTCTTCTGGCTTGATCCTTTTCGATCCAAGGTTTTCCTAGTAACAAAGTAAATGGGGCACTGTTCTCAATAAATTTAACAACCTCAAAATATTCTTCTGTCGAGGTTCCATGAGAACTCATAGATATCTGGGTAAGTCTTCCATATAGGGTTATCAACTTTCCTCTAAATAATCCTATTCCTCCAAATGAAGGAATCATAACAGGCTTTGCTAAAATTTTCCAAGTTCTTTCTGTCATGATATTCACCTATGTTTCCTCATCTAGAACGCAATCAATGTCGAAGTCTCCTATTCTTGTTTCTATGCATTCTTTTTCTTTGAATATCTCTGGTAAGTTGATGTTTCTATGATCATTCATAGTTTCTTTCATTTGCAATAGTACAGTTTCTGATTCTTTTTGGGGTTCTGCCATGATCTTAGTTTCATGAACTTCCTCAGGGTTTTCTTGTCTTGTATTCATTCTTTCAACCTTAGCAATCATTCTAGGGAAATCCAGAACTTCATGATCCATAGATTTACAACAAAGACAACTAGGTCTTCTACCAGGGAATTCCTTAGCAATATGTCCCAGTCTTCTGCAATTGTAACAAAGAGTTAATCCTTTCTTTCTCTTAAATGATCCCCATCCTTTCCTGTACTGTGCACTAGGATCATGGTAGCCAACCTGCAACAAATTCTTTCTAGGATCCTACATCCATTTGTTAGTCCAAACATTATTTCTATGCATAGGAATAACATATCTTTCACCATTCTTATCAGATCTACTTATATCAAATCTTCTTTCTTCTAGCTATGCCCTAGTTTTCAGACTAGGATAACATTTATAAAATATACCTAAATCCATATTTTTGAAACAAAAATTTCCACTTATCTTATTTTTTATATCAAAATTTCTCACTATTCTTACCTTTCTCAGAGCACAAGGCTTCAAGATATTACCTCTTTTATTTAGATCGAACTTCTCTTCTTAGCACATAGTTTCACAATCGAAGTAGAGTATTGTGCACCAGGGCAACAAATCTACACATGGAGATTTCAGAGTTTCAGGTCATATCTTCGTTTAAAGCTTCTTCTTCCTCAGTTCTCAACAATCACAGTTTCAGGTCCCGACAACATAACCATTTGTTGGAATAGGGGCAAACCTAAGGTTCAACTCTACAACAACGCACCAACAAAACCCTAACTGCCTGCCCTTTCAGCAACACCTACGAAGCAGATGAAATCTCACCCGAGGTAGAGGCAAGGGTGGTTGCATGACTCAGATGTATGCAACCTTATTTGGGACATAGATCCGTGATTGTAACACCTTAACATAGCACTTAGTAATTATAGTTCGTTAATATTCAACCTTAGTTTACAACGCAACTAAAACCTAACAACAGATCAACACAACATTCACACAGATCCAATAGATTCAAGCACTAAGCATACCAACAGAGATCAGATCTAACATTCGTTCAGATTATTCAACACTAAGCTATCATATCATATTCATCTATCATATAACAACGCACTAAGCATTGAATCACACAAACAAGAGAGCAATCATAAAGCACAAAGCATTCATAACACAGGATATACGTGGTTCACCCCCTCCTCAGGGCTACGCCCACCAACTCTTCATCTTCTTTATTAGCCTCTTTCAATCTTCTTACATGCACAAAACATCCAAATCAACTCCGCAGAGGACATGAGATCTGTGCACCTCGCCTGATCCTCCTTCCCCGAGTATATCTAGGCACAAAGCCTTACACAGTATTTTACAATTGCTTGCACTTAGTCTTGCAAGTCTCACATAGTGTGCACAAAGCCAAATCACACAGATCTACTTTTGCACTTAGCAACAATGGATCACACTGACTATAGACTACTTCTTACATCACCTAGACTTCTATTTATTCATTACAAAATAGGCCTAAGCATGGGTAAAACCATGGGATGACATCCCCATACTCATTACATAAGCCCAAAACCCAAAAATCCCTAAAAAGGAGTTGAGATCCCGCGATATCCACTTCGACTTGCGCTCCGCCTTTGATAGCCTGTTGAAGTCCCAAAATGGTAAAAAATGACCAAGGGTCCTCAAAACTTGGTCAAGGGACAACACTTATGAAGGGAAGAATACAATATTATGAGTCCGCGTAGTGGAAAAATGGTAAAGTATTGAGACTTCTTGGACGAACGTATGAAAGGAAGGTTACAAAATTATGCACCCACGAAGGAAAATGAAGCTAAGTGTTGGTGGTGGGTTCATAGAAGGTATGAAGAAGATATATGACTAGATCCACAGTGAATCCATTAAGACAAATCAACAATGAAGATCTGATCAAGAAATTATTGGACGGTTGTTGAGCATTGCTACTATGCTGCATGTGCTAATGAATTTTCCTTCACTGTTTTTCCACCATAACTATTCGCTCGAAACTCAAATTGAGGCATGAGGATAGCTGTTGGAAAGTTGTTTCGAAAATTAATGCATTTAAGGAATCCTACTTGGGAGTAGTGCCTTAATATTATTCATAATTTAAAATTAATAATCACATGTAATCTAATTGATAAATATTTTGCAATATGCTTAATTCTAACAATAATTATTGCATGCATATTCTTGCAGAATTAGAGATACAAAAAAATAGACTTTCGTTCCTACATGAGAACTAGAGACATGGAGGATGGTCAAGGGTTTTACATCCATTTAGAATAAATTGGAGGTCTGCATATCATCATGGGTAATGCTGAGACTGAGTCTAATGGGATAAGAGACAAGCATGGGACTGTAACTATGAGAATCCTGCAAAAAAAAGTGCAGAGCTATAGGCCCGATAATGAGAGAATTATGAAGGCTCAAGAAGAGATAATTTAAAGCCTAAATATAATACAAAAGCAATTTAACAAGGACTCTAGCACCAAGCAAACAACTAGTGCTAGACAAGTATCAACATCAAGATCCCATAACAAAATATATGAGGATGGGAATGATAAGAAGTCAAGAAGCATGGGTAGACACCATCATTCTCCAAGGCATTCCACCAGAATAACTCATGCAATTTCAGGTCCAAGGAGAAGCCCAAGTGTGTCTCTTGTTCAGAGGAAAAGGAGAAGACCTGAGGTAGACATCTTGCAAGGTGAAATCATGAAAATTAAGCCACTAACTTTCAATGGTGAGCACAAGAAATGAGAATATGCCGAGGCCTCGCTATTGGAAATGAAGAAATATTTCTAGCTTCATGATTACCCATCCTGGGTAGAATCTAGAATTTCCACCTACCACTTGCAAGGAAAGACAACCATGTGGTGGGATCAACTTAAGCAAACCAAGAACCTTGATGAGAAAAGAATCTCATGGAGGAAGTTCAAGGGATATTTACAAGATAAATATTTGTTCAATCATTACTATGAAAGAAAGATGAAATAGTTCTTTGAACTCAAGTTGGGAACCATGAAAATGGAGGAATATGAGAAGCAGTTCTTTGAATTGTTAAAGTATGTTGAATTCATCAAGGATGAGAAAGTAAAAAGCCAAATGTTTCTAAGTGGGTTACCCTATTTCTACACTGATAAGATTCAATATGATAACCACAAAACCTTGGAGGGAATCATAAGGAGAGAAATGCATCTGTATGAGCAGAGAAAAAGAAGACCAATTTTCCAAAAATCTTGGAATGACAAGATGAAGGATATGAAATATCAAAGGCATAAGGGTTTTAAGCCACCCTTTTTCAGGAATAATTTCCAAGAGAATCAACACGGTCAAGTCACACAAATGAACACAATACTTCATATTCATTTGGAAAAAGGTCAAGGCAACAACCGATACAATGTTGGGAATGTGGGGAAAATAATCTATATAGGGATTTCCCTCACAAAGGAGAACGAATGAGGATTGTCAAAAACATTCAGGAGGCTGAAACAATGGAATACATGGGTGGAAGCATGCCAAGGATTTATGTAGCCTTGGATAACAAGCAAGTTGAATATCAATCTCCCATGATTGAAGTGGAAGGTAAGATCAATAATTATCCCATAACAATTTTAATTGATTCTGGAGCTATCCATAGTTACATAAATGCTAACATTGTTGAAATATTTCACTTGCAAAGAAGTAAGCATAAGAAATCTTGGTTAGTTCAATTATCCATGGGGGCTAAGAGGAAAATCAATGAGTTGGTTAAAGATTGTCTTATAGACATGAATGGACTTAGCACAATGGTAGATGTAAACATCATACCAACGGGTTCATACGATTGTCTAATTGACATGGATTGGTTGGAAAAACATCATGTTTTCCTAGACTATTACAACAAGACAATCACATGTCTTGATGAGGAAGGGAAGCAATGAAAGATTCAAGGCATTCCAAGAGCTATAGCTGTTAGAGAGATTTCAGCTATGCAGTTGAAGAAGAGCTTCAAGAAAGGATGTTATATGTTTGCAGCCCATATGGAGGAGGCAACCAAAGAGAAAGTGACAAGCATTGAAGACCGTCCAGTTTTGAGGGATTTAGAAGATGTTTTTAGAGAAATTTCGGGACTACCACCAAAAAAAAACATTTACTTCTATATCGATTTGGTGCCAGGAGTTTCCCCGGTGTCTAAGAAACCTTACAAAATGGGCACACCAGAACTAAAAGAGTTATAGATGCAACTTGAATAAATTTTGAAGAAGGGGTATATACACCCAAGTGTGTCACCTTGGGGAGCCCAGATTATTTTTTGTGAATAAGAAGGATGGAACCTTAAGGTTTTGTATTGATTTTAGTTAGCTTAATAAAGTTACCATAAAGAATAAGTATCCTTTATCAAGAATTGATGATTTGTTTGATCAGTTGAAAGGTGAAAGAATATTTTTGAAGATTGACTTGAGATCAGGCTATCATTAAGTAAGAATAAAGGAAGAAGACATCAACACGACATCATTCATAACAATATATGGACATTATGAATTCATGGTAATCCCATTTGGGCTATCAAATGCCCAACAATTTTTATGTGTTTGATGAATGGAGTGTTCAGGGAGTACCTGGACAAGTTTGTGATTGTGTTCTTAGATGATATCCTTGTCCATTCTAAATAATAAGATGAACATGAAAAAAATTTAATAATGGTGTTGCAAGTTTTAAGAGAGCATAAATTGTATGCTAAGCTAAGTAAGTGCACCTTTTACCAAATTAAGATTCACTACTTGGGGAATATAATTTCAGCAACAAGGATAAAATTTGACCCTGAGAAGATAGAGGCCATTAGAGGATGGCCAATACCAAAAAATGTGACAGAGGTCAGATCATTCATGGGTCTTTCTATTTATGACTAAAGATTCATAAAAGGGTTATCAAGAATTGCAAGTCCAATCACTTATTTGCAAAAGAAGGGAGTGAAATTTGAATGGACTTCTACGTGTGAATATAGTTTTCAACAGTTGAATGAAACATTGACAAGTTGCACCAATATTGAAGATTGCAGATCCAAATGAATATTTTGTTATGTGCATTGATGCATGGAAGGAAGGACTTGGTGGAGTTCTCAATCAAAGGGACCATGTGGTATGCTATGAGTCCAGAAAATTAAAAGAGCAAGAGAGGAATTATGCTACACATGACTTGGAGTTAGCAACGATTGTACATGCATTACAAATGTAGAGGAATTACCTTATGGGTAATAAATTCGAGCTAAGGACAAACCACTTTGGTTTGAAACATTTGTTTGGATATCCAACATTAAATGCCAGACAAACAAGATGGTTGGAATTTCTGAGTGAATATGACTTCAAAATTAAGCATATAAAAGGAAAATAAAATCAAGTAGCTAATGCACTTAGAAGGAGAGCTCACGAAGTGCACGTGGCAACCATATGTATGTACATGACATATTTGAAAGATCAAATTATTGCAACAACAAATTCAGATCAACAATATGTGAAAATAAAAGAAACATTTTCAGCAGAAATTTAATTTCTATGAGCCGAAAGAAGATGGAATTATCATGTACAAGGGACAAGTATATGTGCCAAATTCCAATAAGCTGAACAATGTAGTTATGAAGGAAATGCATAATGTGCCATATGCCGGACACCCACGATATCAAAATACAATTGCAACATTAAGAAGCCAATACTTTTGGCCGGTAATGAATAAAGACGTGGCTAATTACATAGCTAGATGTCTAGAATGCCAAAATGTGAAGATCAAACATAGATACCCAACATGTTTTCTACAACTGTTGCCCATTCCAGAATGAAAGTGGGAAGTAGTTACAGTTGATTTTATTACTAAGCTTCCCAGAACAATGAAGCAACATGATTCCATCATGGTGGTGGTGGACAAATTGACTAAAGCAACACATTTTATTCCAGTAAACACTACACACAAGGCAATAAATATTGCAGAGATTTTCATAAAGGAAGTTTCCAAGTTACATGGAGCGCCTAAGATAATAGTTTCAGATAGAGATCCAAAGTTTCTTTAAATTTTTGGAAAGGTTTATTCAAAAGCTTTGGGATAAATTTAAATATTAGCACAATGTATCATCCAGATTCAGATGGGAAAATAGAGAGGACCAACAGGATAATTGAGGACATGCTTAGAATGTATGTGATGGATCAACTATCAAAGTGGAAAGAATATATTGATTTAGTTGAATTTTCCTACAATAATGGGTATCATGCCTCATTGAATATGAGCCCGTTTGAAGCATTGTGTGGTAGAAAATGTAACACTCTTGTGAGTTTGGATAATCCAACAGACAGAGCAATCGTTGGGCTATAATTTTTAAAAGAAATGGAAGAGCAGATGGAAAAAGTAAAGCAGAATTTAAAGGCTTCCCAGGATAGGCAAAAAAAATATGCAGACAAGAACATAGTTTTCAGAGATTTTAAAGTAGGAGAGAATGTGTTTTTGAAAGTGAAGGCAAAGCGAATTTCACTAATATTAGGAAGCTGCATGAAGTTGGCAGTGAGATATTGTGGGCCTTTTGAAATATTAGAAAATAAAGGGCCTATTTCATACATGTTAGATTTTCCCGCATCCATGAGAGTGCATAATGTATTTCATGTGTCATTGTTAAAGAAATATGTGCATGATGCTAACCACATAATTGCTTAGAATGTGATCCAAGTGGAGCATGAAGGGGATTTTTGGGTGGAACCAGTGCGTATCCTGGATCGAAAAGTCAAGGTGCTCAAGAAAAAATCCATAGGGCTGGTAAAGGTTCAATGGAATTGCTATGGTCCTGAAGATTCTACATGGGAGCATGAAGATAACATGCGGCACGAGTACCCACAAATTTTTGAAAATTTTGAAGAATGCATAATGCAAGACTCCATTTTGGAAAGCTAGAGTTCCAGAACCACATCTCAGAGTCCTAGCCAATTGCACTTGGGGCCTTGATAAATGAATGGATCATTCCTTGGGCTAGCCTTTATAAACGAATGCTACATCTCTTGGGTCAACCTTGATAAACAAATGGTGCATTCCTTGGGTTGGAAAGTTGAGGGGAACATGAGATTGATGGCTGGAGATGTTAAATTGCAGAATTTTTATCTCTAAGTATTGTGATGTAAATTTTCACACACACACACACACATATATGTATTAGTGCACTGAGGATGACGAACAATTGTAGGGGAGGGGGAATGTAACATCCCCTTTATATTCCCCAGTTTAATTAATACTTATGTGGATATAATATGTGGCTATGACCAAGCGATGTAATATGCGAGTTGTATTTCAATGTTTTAATAATAAAATGTGATGCCAACTACTAAAGGGGTCATGGACAAAAGATGGGGGATGAATTAATCCACAAGAGAGGGAAGTGTCTAGGATAATGTCTAAGAGGGGTTCAAAGTGGGAAATGCCCATGTATATTAATTTAACCCATTTTTCCTAAACTTGCGTATCATATACAAACCTTCTCATTTATGATTGAGTGTTCTAAAATCCAATCATTGAATGCATGTAAGAGGGTGGGTGTGAGTTGTAGCACCACTTTTCACTCACTACTGTGTAGGTGTTACTACAAAGAATAACAACATTCTCACTCACAATTAATCACATGCATTCAAAACAAGTTAAACACATTCAACACAGAGTAATCATATGATTTACTGCCATAATCAACAATCAATACTATTTAACATAAATTCATATACACATAATAATACATGATGATTATAATACACAGAGATACAGAAACATAATTAAAGCATCATTTGGTACTTATATTTGAACATTGGTAGATTCCACCAACCAAGCGCAGGCCTTCCACAAACCTCCCAGCCTTAGACCACACTGCTCATCAGCTTAACAATGGGTCACCCCCGAGCTGGGAATAAGCTCCACCTCAAGACAAGGAATCCTAGGCTAGGCTGAGGTTACAGGGAAACAACACACAGCCACAAGGATGGGATTCTCTCCCAGGAACCTCTCACGCTCACTGCCCACAGACCCTCATTCTCCACATGCATGTTCTACCCCATGAGTATACACCTTCTCTGTCACTTGAACAGTCCTTCGACTGCTAACCTCCCTTGCCTTGGGTTACAGCAACAGGCCGGATCAGAAGTCTCCAGGATCTGTGGCAGCTACAAGGTTCCTTCCAGGAGTTCTCTCCTTCCTCTGCACACTCTCTCTCCTGGAGAGAGTGTTGCTCCACTGGCAAACAAGCCACATGCAGTCCAGCACTGCGTGGCCACAACAATCAACAGGGAAAACTGACGCGACTTTCCTACAGGCTCAACAATGGCCGAATAGCTCACGGTCACGACTTTGGGATAGAGACCCCACACACAGGCTCGATCTCAGATAGAGGATACACACGGATTCTCTAGACAAACACAGGTTTTTTAGTTCAGAATATGTACGAGGTTTTTCTGTAGAGGTTGGATCCATCGCATCGCTCAGAGGCCGTATGCACTCAGGCCGTCGGACGGAATGGAGGAGAACCCCCATCACGTCTCATCTTCACCATTTTATTTGCATGGGTCGGGGATGACACTTGTCGCACTGGAAACTGCATGCGTTTACCTAGCACACATCACCTTCCTCATGGTTAGGAACTTAGGATAAAACATGAAATGCTCATGCCTTTTTGGAATAATATTAAAATATTATTCCCAAGGCTGAAGCCCCCTAGACTTAACACTTAGCCCCTTTTCCCACCTTCCAGCCCCTAATCCCTTGCCTTCTCTGTGGAAGCTCAGTCCCCCTTCACTCATTCATCGTGGTCGGTCTGCACCTGGCAGTGTTTACAAATTTTTATTAATTTGTTTTGTGTGATTACATATACAACAACAGGCTCCTGGCCTTCAACACTTAGGCTCCCTAGCCTAAAAAACACATAAGCCACCAGCTTATAAAAACTTGGCTCACCAGCCTATAAAACATAATTACAATTCCTTTCAGAACATGATTTACAACAGGGCTCGGCCTTGGGGACACTACAATCCCCCTCCCCTTATTTCTGCACTGTCCTCAGTGCAACTTATACTGTCTCTACAAGCCTTTCAAAATTTTCAAAAAGATGCGGATACTCTGCCCACATAGCATCTGCATTCTCCCATGTCGCGTCCTTAGGACCGTACCAGGTCCACTGGACCTTTACAACTCTATAGCTCGATTCTAGAGATGTTTTCTTTTCCTGTCCAATATGCGCACAGGGTGCACTTGTAGGACACCTTCTGGTTCCACCTGAATCACATTCCAATCGATATCATGATTAGCATCAGGTACATATTTCTTAAGCAGTGAAACATGAAACACATTATGTACAGTCATAGATGCAGGTAATGCAAGCATGTATGCAACTGGCCCAATCCTTTCCAGGATCTCAAATGGCCCACAAAATCTTGCTGCC
>ML812817.1:24361-39668 GCA_009831015.1 Picea engelmannii
GGTACATATTTCTTAAGCAGTGAAACATGAAACACATTATGTACAGTCATAGATGCAGGTAATGCAAGCATGTATGCAACTGGCCCAATCCTTTCCAGGATCTCAAATGGCCCACAAAATCTTGCTGCCAATTTGGCGCAACTCCCCAACTTCAGGGAACTCCTGTTAGTCCTCACTTTCATGAAAACATGGTCACCCACTTTGAATTCTTTATGGGTTCTGTTACTGTCAGCGTAACTTTTCTGCCTATCCTGGGCAGCTTTTAGATTCCGTTTAATTTTTATCATTTGATCTTCCATCTCTTTGAGCAGTTCAATCCCAATGACTGCTTTGTCAGTTGGATTATCCCAGCTCACTGGAGTGTTTCACTTTCTTCCATAAAGTGCTTCGAATGGGCTCATCTTCAATGATGCATGATACCCATTATTGTAGGCGAATTCTACCAAATGCAGGTAGTCTTCCCACCTTGATGGTTTATCCATCACATACATTCTCAGTATGTCTTCTATTACCCTGTTCACCCTCTCTGTCTGACCATTAGACTCAATATGATACGCTGTACTAAAGTTCAGATTTGTTCCGAATCCTTTGAACAGTCCTTTCCAGAAATTTGAAGTGAATTTCGGGTCCTTATCAGACACAATTGTCTTAGGAATTCCGTGCAAGCGTGCAAATTATTTTAAAAAGATATCAGCAACATCAACTGCCTTGTGGGTGGTTTTCAGTGGAATAAAATGGGAAGCTTTAGTAAGCTTGTCCACCACCACCATGATTGAATCATGCTGCTTGCTTGTTCTAGGTAGTCCGGTGATAAAATCCATTGTTACCACGTCCCATTTCCATTTAGGAATGGGTAAAGGCTGCAACAACCCTACTGGGTGCCTATGCTCAACCTTAACCTCCTGGCACTCCATACATTTGGCGATGTATTCAGTGATTTCCTTCTTTAGACCCGGACAAAAGTAATGGCTTTTGACTGCTGCCACAATTTTCTGGTATTCGGGATGTCCAACATAAGCCACGTTATGAATTTCTTTCATAATTGCTAGCTTCAAATCTCAGACATTGGGTACATACACTCTGTTTTTATACAGAAGTAAGCCATCAGTTCCCAAGGTGTAACTTTCCTTGGTCTATGGTCTCTCACGCTACTGTAGCTTTGCTACTAAACCTCTATACTGCAAATCATCATTTGCAGCTTCCAAAATTCTATCTTTAATCTCAGTCCTGTACATGCTAATGGCTGTAGCATGTAATTCGTGCACTTTTCTGCTGAGTGCATTAGCCACCTTATTTTCTTTCCCTTTGATATGCTTGATATCAAAGTCATATTCGCACAGAAACTCCAGCCATCTGATTTGCCTGACATTTAAAGTCGACTGATCAAATAAATACTTCAGACCGTTATGGTCTGTTCTCAACTCGAATCTTTTTCCCATGAGGTAATGTCTCCATTTCCTCAAGGCATGGACGATTGTTTCCAGCTCTAAATCGTGAGTGGTATAATTCCTCTCATGCTCCTTCAACTTTCAGGACTCGTAACAAACTACAAATCCCTCTTGGTTGAGAACTCCTCCCAGTCCCTCCTTACACGCATCGGTGCACACTACGTAATCCTTATTTGGATATGCAATCTTCAGGATTGGAGCGCTGGTTAGCACCTGCTTCAATCGCTGGAAGCTGCTCTCACATTCTTCAGTCCACTTGAACTTCTTTTCCTTCCTTTGCAAGGAAGTGATAGAATGAGCTATCCTTGAGAATCCGACTATAAACCTTCTATAGTATCCTGCCAGACCCATAAAAGATCTAACTTCCACCACATTCCTTGGCACTGACCATTCTCGAATGAACTCAACCTTTTCGGGATCCACAACGATCCCTTCCTTTGATATAATGTGCCCCAAGTAATGAATCTGCCTTTGATAAAATGATCACTTGCTCAATTTTGCGTACAACTGGTGTTCTCTCAACCCCTGCAACAACATTCTCAGGTGTTTCTCATGTTCTTCCTCTGTCTTGGAATACACCAAGATATCGTCCAGGTAGACTATGACAAACTTGTCCAAATAATCTCTGAACACTCCATTCATTAAGCACATGAAAATAGCAGGTGCGTTGGACAACCCAAACGACACCACCGTGAACTCATAATGACCGTACCTTGTTCTAAAGGCAGTCTTGTTGATGCCCTCATCATTTATTCTCATTTGGTGATATCCTGATCGGAGATCTATTTTTGAAAATATTTTCTCATCCTTCAACTGATCAAAAAGATCATCGATCCTTGGTAGAGGATACTTGTTCTTGACAGTTACCTTATTCAACTGTCAGAAATCAATGCACAACCTCAACGTCCCATCCTTCTTCTTCAGGAATAGGACTGGGGCACCCCACGATGACACGCTGGGGCAAATGTATCCCTTCTTTAGTATCTCTTCGAGATGCAATTGCAACTCTTTCAGCTCTGGCATACTCATTCTATATGGAGCCTTCGAAACTGGAGCTGCTCCAGGAATCAAATTTATATAAAAATCGATGTCCCTCTTCGGAGGTATTCCAGGTACCTCCTGAAATACATCCTTGAACTCTTTGAGTACCTCATGGTCTTCCAGATTCGAGACTACATCTCGGGATGCTTCTTTCACCCGAGCTGCAAATAATTGACAACTTTTCCGGTAACATTTCTTCAACTGCATGGTCGAGATTTCCCTAACAGCCACGGCTCTAGGAATTCCTTGGACTGTTACCTGATTTCCCTCTTCGTTCAGGCATGTAAACCTGTTGTTACGATAGTCCATAAGGGCATGGTGCTGGTCCAACCAGTCCATCCCAATTAAGCAATCGTATGAGCCTAAAGACAGAATGTTCAATTCAGCCTTAGTGCTCATTCCTTTCATATCTACTGAACATGACTTAACCAATTCAATGACCTTCCTTTTGGTTCCTATGGCCAACTTCACTAGCCAAGACTTTTCATGTTTGCTTCTTGTTAAATGCAAAATTTCCACCACTCTAGGATCTATATAACTATGGATAGCCCCTGAATCAATTAAAATAACAAGTGGTCGGTTGTTGATCGTACCTTCCACTTCAATCATGTGCGATTGAAATTCTTCTTGTTTGTTGTCCAGGGCTGCATAGATCCTCGAAATTCTGCTGCCCATATCCTCCACTATTTCAGCTTGCTGAACAATATGGACAATTATCGCTTTATCTTTTTTGTGGGGGCAATCTCTATACCTATGATTCCCTTTACAACCCCAACACTCCATAGGTGGTAGTCTTGGAATCTGCTCACTCCCTTCAACTTTCCCGGGCTCTCTAAAATATGACTATCTGTGGGGACTGTTTCTGAAAAAGGGAGGCTTGTTTCCCTTCTGCCTCTGCTCTTTCCTGAACTTCTTCTGATCATCCCAAGCCTTCCGAAAAGTAGGCCTTTCTCTTTACTGTTCGTATAAGAATTTCTCCCTTCCTATGGTTTCTTCCATGGTCTTAGGATCGTCATATTGAATCTTGTCACCAATGGAAGGTGGCAGTCCACTCAGATACCTATGAATTTTGACAGCCTCGTCTTTGAATAATGGAACATACTTCAGCAGTTCCAGAAATCTTCGTTCATACTCATCAATGGTCATGCTGCCCAATTTGAGTTCGAAGAACTCCTTCATCTTTCTGTCATAGTATCTTTTGGTCAGGTATTTCTTCTCGAAATACCTCTTAAACTCCTTCCACATGACCTCTTTCTCTCTGATGTGTTGCACTTGCACCAACTGATCCCACCACATGGATGCTTTTCCTTTCAGCTGGTACATTGCAATTCTTCCTTCTGCATGGGCAGAATAATTCTGCAGTTGGAAGTATTTCTTCATACCCAGCAACCATGTTTCGACATCTTCTTCCTTCTTATGTTCACCATCGAATGTAGGCGGTTTAATCTTGTTGATTTCCCCTTTAATTTCATCCCTTCCATATTTTCGGTGTTTTCTGGTAGGGGCCGGGCTTGAACTACTGTTTGTCTCCTTGCCAGAATTCTTCAGGGAGAGACGGTAATGTCTGCTACCATTCCTCGATCTTCTTCTGCTCTCAGGGGTTCTGACACTTCTTGATCTGCTTGTGTCACTCTCTTTTTCCAATTTCTTTTCTATTCTTTCCAGGCTCTTCAACATTTTTAAGTTGAATTCACCCTGCCGATCCCTGATTTTCATGAGCTTTCGGCTATCAGCTCAGCGAGCCTGGGCATCTTTCTGCAATTTTTCAATGAGTTTCATCATGCGTCCCTCTTTATCTATCTCTTTTCTATGCCCAATAAAGTTTGTTCCTTCGACTCCGAAGTTGACATCCTTTCCTTCTCTTTTGTCTTCTGTTTTGGAGGCAATCTGCACCTCTTCCAATTCCATACTTGGTGTCAGTTTTCGGCTGTCCTAACACTTGTTGAACTTTTCACAAACAACGTGCAGTCAACCGAATTTTGTCAGGCCCTTAAACCTTCAAGAAAACTTACACCATTCATAAGCCAACGTGAACAAGAAAAACGTTTTGACTTCACAAAGTTTTCTGAGCTCTATCCGGCTCTGCAAATTCTGGGACTTTGGAATCTCGGTCCACGAAGATCCAATAGTTAAATCTTCGTAACCAAAGTCACCCTTTCGCAACTCACGATCTCGCGAGTTCATGAGTCGAAGACCCTTGACTCATTTCCTCCAAACACCGATACCTGAGATGCGATATGGGTATGGCTCCCTCCTCGCTAGCTCCTGCTACACATGACCGTAGGCTAGGGCTAAGTGCTAGCACTTCTTCGCCAACTCACGACTTCACGAGTTGGAGTGTTGAGCCTTCATGCTCCTCCTTTGCAAATTCTGAAATCGCGAATTACTTTATTCTCCGGGCCCATAGAACAATTGTTTCCCTTCACCATAGTGGCACATGGTACATTCAGGAGGGTCCACGTCACCTTTGGTGACGTCTTCAGGTCCCACCACTCTCTCCTATATTCTCGACTCACTGACACATGGTACACATTCATGCGCCCACATCCATTCCAAGAAAAATCCAACGGTTAGGTCCCCTCTCAGATCTATGGCATAGATCTTTTCGACGTTTCAGTGTTTTCGGGAATCGAGAGTTTGTGCACCCCACATATCGAAGTTCCATCTTCTGAAATCCCCAAAGAAATACGGTTTACTCCTCCGCTGAATCGAACGGTCAACTCCCTTCCTACAGTCTACAGTGTAGATCGTTTCGGGATTTCAGGTTTCAGGTTTTTGGAGGTGTTCACCTCCCTCACTTCCCATATCGGGACTTTGCGAAATCCGAAAGGTTTCACGACTAAATCGAGCGCGAATCCGCCAGATCTAATGGTCGAGCCTTCCTCCCAGATCTACCATGTAGATCTCCACGGTTTTCGGGTTTTCGGGATTTTGCGTATCGCGATTCCCACACTCCTGTGCATTTCAAAAGGGATTTTAATCCCTACACACATTTTCCAGATCCGACGGTCATGAGGGTTCACCTTCCCTCTCAAATAGATCCTAAGGCTCCAACACTGTTGGTGTGGAGTCCCCTCTCCCTGTGGCCATAGACCACACCTGCTGCGGTTTCGCACACCGCTATACCTCCTGAGCTTACCAGGGTCTGAAATTGGTCCCCCAGACACAATTTCTCCTCACACCCTCGGTCCAAAGACCACTCAACTGGCCCATCTAAGCTTAGTTTCGAAACCTTGGCTCTGATACCAAGTTGTAGCACCACTTTTCACTCACTATTGTGTAGGTGTTACTACGCGGAATAACAACATTCTCACTCACAATTAATCACATGCATTCAAAACAAGTTAAACACTTTCAACATAGAGTAATCATATGATTTACTGCCATAATCAACAATCAATACTATTTAACATCAATTCATATACACAACATAATACATGATGATTATAATACACATAGATACAAAAACATAATTAAAGCATCATCTGGTACTTATCTTTGAACAGTGGTAGATTCCACCAACCAAGCGCAGGCCTTCCAAGAACCTCCCAGCCTTAGACCGCACTGCTCATCAGCTTAACAGTGGGTCACCCCCGAGCTGGGACTAAGATCCACCCCAAGACAAGGAATCCTAGGCTAGGCTGAGGTTACAGGGAAACAACACACAACCACAAGGATGGGATTCTCTCCCAGGAACCTCTCACGCTCACTGCCCATAGACCCTCATTCCCCACATGCCGGTTCCACCCCAGGAGTATACACCTTCTCGATCACTTGGACAGTCCTTCGGCTGCTAACCTCCCTTGCCTTGGGTTATAGCAACAGGCTAGACCGGAAGTCTCTGGGCTCTGTGGCAGCTACAAGGTTCCTTCCAGGAGTTCTCTCCTTCCTCTGTACACTCTCTCTCCTGGAGAGAGTGTTGCTCCACTGGCCAACAAGCCACACACGGTCCAGCACTGCGGGGCCACAACAATCAATAGGGAAAACTGACGCGGCTTTCCTATAGTCTCAACAATGGCCAAATGGCTCATGGTCACGACTTTGGGATAGAGACCCCACGCACAGGCTTGATCTCAGATAGAGGATACACACAGATTCTCCAGACGAACACAGGTTTTTCAGTTCATAATATGTACGAGGTTTTTCTGTAGAGGTTGGATCCGTCGTACCACTCATAGTCCGTATGCACTCAGGCCGTCAGGTGGAATGGAGGAGAACCCCCATCATGTCTCATCTTCACCATTTTATTTGCATGGGTCGGGGATGACACTTGTTGCCCTGGAAACTGCATGCGTTTACCCAACACACATCACCTTCCTCATGGTTAGGAACTTAGGATAAAACATGAAATGCTCATGCCTTTTTGGAATAATATTAAAATATTATTCCCAAGGCTTAAGCCCCCTAGGCTTAACACTTAGCCCCTTTTCCCACCTTCCAGCCCCTAATCCCTTGCCTTCTCTGTGGAAGCTAAGTCCCCCTTCACTCATTCATCGTGGTCGGTCTGCACCTGGCGGTGTTTAAATTTTTTTATTAATTTGTTCTGCGTGATTACATATACAACAATAGGCTCTTGGCCTTCAACACTTAGGCTCCCTGGCCTAACAAACACATAAGCCACCAGCTTATAAAAACTTGGCTCACCAGTCTATAAAACATAATTACAATTCCTTTCAGAACATGATTTACAACAGGGCTCGGCCTTGGGGACACTACATGAGTGTTCACATCCCAGAGTTATTGGGCACATGGGGGTTGAGTACAATCAGCTTGGGGAAGAGTGTGAGTCAGTAGAGGAAATCCAAAAGAGATGAAATTTGTATGGGTTGGAGGAGTAGTTTTTAGTCAGTCAAGTTTTGTTCATGGAGGAGAGGGAAGAGAAAAAAATAGAGCTTGGAGCTGGTGCAACCATAGAGAGAGAATTATGGAGCGTAACTGGAGCAAAGTGAAGTTAGAAAATTGAAGAGACAGGTTGTCAGGACCGAAGAGTGAAATCCTGTGGGAGTTGCAATAAAGAAACAATTGTTTTCTGTTGGTTTGCTGCTAGTTTTCTTAGCAACAAGTTCGCTTGAGTTTCCAGGTGAGAGATTCCCAATTACCTATGCCATAGAGACCCTGATAAACAAATGGAACATTCCTTGAGTTACCCCTGATAAACAGATGGTACATCCCTTGGGTTATCCTTGATAATTTGTAACGTCCCAAACCACCCACAGGATGGGCCACACTACTCTGCAATGTACCCAACCACCCACAAGCTGGGCCATGCTACTCTGTAACGTACCCAACCACCCACATGCTGGCCACACTACTACGGAAACTCGCCTCTTAACTGATACCATACTATAATATCCCCACCCAAAGGGAAGTGGGGCAGTCGGAAGACTGTTGAACGAAGAAGTGGGTTATGAGAGACCGTGGTTTGTTAGTTTGAGTTGGCACCTGATGGAGTTGTTCCTGCTGTCTGAGATACATCAACTTGGATAGGAATCCCTTTACCCAGGTTGAATTTAGTCCCAGCTCGGGGTTGACCCACTGTTGAGAGTTCTGAGTAGCATGGTCTAAGGATGGGAGGATTGTGGAAGGTATGCACGTATTTGGTGGTATTTTATCAAAGATAAGTATCAATTGTGTGTTATATTACTTGCTAGATCATTATTTATTCATTCAATTTCATGGGTTTTGCCTGTGTGAGTTATTTGTGTATTTTTACTTTTATTTGCACATAAATTTGGGCATTTGTTCAAAGTAGTTGTATATGCTTAATTTTCGTATGCAATTCGTAATTTTTCCATGGAATATCCCAACAGATGGCTGGGAATGCTACACTTGACCTCAAAGATGATGGCAAGAGAAGTATCAGAGATGTGACTCGATCTGGGTGGTGGTGTTGCAGTATGTTATCGATTAAGATGCGAGTTTCCACAGTAGCGTGCCCAACTTGTGGGTGGCTGAGTACGTTGCATGGTAGTGTGGCCCAACCTGTGGGTGGATGGGGACATTACAATATGGTATTAGAGCTCCATTTTTCAACGCTGAGCCTGGATGGGCCGTGTAAGTGGAAATTGAAGCAAAATTTTCATAGAGAATCATTTTCGAAATGACCTAATTTCGAGTTACAATGCGTCCATGGGTGTTAGGTGGGCGCTGAGAGCACAAATTAACTATGTTTGAAAGCTCATGAGGTGTAGAGGTTTGAGAAACCATAATAGCCATTGGATTGATCCGCCATATTAGATCTGGTCCATTGGATCAAACCCAGGTGAGAAGAGAGAACACTACAGAGGAGATCAGATCCCAACTATTGGATCTAAGCACAAAAGAACAAGGGCCGTCGGATCATGGTAAGAAGTGAGGAAGTTAAACTGTCAAGTCCTCCAGATTTCACCGCTCCGACTATTTTAAGTCTTTTGTTGTGAAAGAGGCAAAAGCCCTGAAGCTCCGAAGTCCCGTAGTGAATCTACGCCGTAGATCACGAGGAGAAGTGTGAGGTGTAGGATTTGGCCAAGGAAATATCTGGGCCATCAGATCAAGCATAGACCAGGAGGAGAATCATTATGGAGAAGATCATATCACATCCATCGGATTTGTGTGCAAGTGAGTGTGAGCTATAGATCTCATGGAAGTTCGAGGTTTGGGACTCTGGGAGAAACGGGTCCTTGTGTTGCTAGGAGGAAAATATCCTAAAGTCCTTATCTCCAGAGTAAATCTAGAACATTGTTCTTCAGGGACACGTGTCAGTATATTAGCGAGTGTCCGAAAGTTTGACAATCCGGAGGATTGTGGATAAAAGGTGTTGTGACATGAAAAGTCCTGAAGCCCCAAATCCTACAGTCAATCTAGGCCATCTGTTGACGAGGACATGTGGACTGTATATCTCAACCCATCGCTAGTTCGACATTAGGAAATTCAGGAGGTAGCGTGTATTGTAGCCTCAAAAATCTCGAAGCCTAGAGTCCCGGAGCTCCTATTGATCATTGATCTCAGCTAGGAGCGAGGACCATTGATTCTTGAACCCTTCGGTGGTTTGCCACTTCGGCGTTCAGAGGAATTGAAATGTTTTGCTGGAATATTATTCAAAGCCCGAAGCTTCGGAGATGAAGAGCACCGGAGTAGTTTGCTAATTCAACGTCTGGGTCAATTGTGGTGTTGTGTTGTGAAATCTTCCGAAGTTCCAGAGTCCCGAAGCTCCAGAGAAGTGCCCGTTCATAAGTTTTCCAATTCGACATTCAGGGGAATTGGAATGTGTTGAAGGAGAAACCTTCGAAGCCCGAAGTTCCGAAGCACCAGAGCCCTGAAGCTCCGAAGAAGTACCGTTCGAGAGTTCACCAATTCTAAAATCAGGGGAATTGAAATGTGTTGAAGGAGAAACCTACGAAGCCCAAAGTTTCGAAGCCCCATAGTCCCAAAGCTCCGGATAAGCACCATATAGGTAAGCACTTGGTTCTATCCCACGATCACATGAGATTGGGGGCTGAAGTAAAGGGGCTACTGCCCCAAAATTGATTTTATAGACAGAAAGGGGCATAGAAAAGGAGCCTGCGGGTTTCTGATTTGTACAGACCTGCATTGGAGAGAAATCATAGGAGCCTGTGAACCTTAAGAGAGGATTCAACACGGGTCCAAGATCTAATTTGGTTTTCAAAGATCACTTGTACAAGGATTTCCCTCATAGAATGGACAATTTTTCACATAACCATAACTTTTTTCTCAAGACTAAGAATTGAGCAAGGGAGCAGTCATTGGAAAGGTATTGAACAATAGAATATAACTGTTCACCCAAAAAATTGATCTGGACAGTCAATTTCTTAGGAAATTAGAAGAAATAAATCTGATGCATTATGGACCAAATTTGTTCATAATTTCATGCAATTGATAGATCAAATTTCCTAATATATCTTGTTGGCTCACATTTTGTAGAGTTAACAACTATTATATTAGAACATGATCAATGCAGAGTGCATAATCATGGAAGATACACATGGGTCTTACCGCCAGGAAGATGAGATTAGAGGGATGGATGTCCATATGGGTAATGAAGGTACAAACTCAAATGGAAATGGACAAGGAAAGGAAGAAAACATGAACATGGTAGAGACCATTAAAAATTAGCAAAAGGATGTCCAAAGTTATAAATCTGATAATGAAAGGATTATGAAAGCCAAGGAGTAGTAGGAGGACTTCAACATACAGTTAATGCAAATATTGGACATATTAGAAAAGAAGATGGATAAGGAGAATGACTCAAGCAAATCAGGAAGTCACAGGTCTCATGATGAGAGAGGCAAAACAAGAAGTGTTAGTAGACATCACGATCACTCCCCAAGGCATTCCAATAGGAGAGCACCCAATAACTCAAGTCCATCCCCTATCATGAAGCATAAGAGGAGGTTTGGGGTGGATGAGCTACAAGGAGAAATGAACAAAATCAAACCTTCTACATTTGATGTTGAGCACAAGAAGGATGAAGATGCAGAGACATGGTGAGATAGGCATGAGTAAGTATTTTCAATTACATAATTACTCTTCATATGCAGAAGGAAGAATTTCCATCTATCAACTCAAGGGAAAGACATCCATGTGGTGGGACCAATTTTTGCAGGTGCAACACATCAAAGAGAAAACTGTTACTTGGAAGGAATTCAAGAAGTATTTTCAAAAGAAATACTTGACTAAGAGATACTATGACAAAAAAATGAAGGAGTTCTTTGAACTCAAGCTTGGGAGTATGACCATAGATGAATATGTAAGAAAGTTTTTAGAACTGCTAAAGTATGCTTCTTTCATCAAGGATGAGACAGTTAAGATTCAGAGGTATTTGAGTGGGTTTCCATCATTCTTCAGTGAAAATATACAATATGATGATCCCAAAACATTGGAGGAGACCATAAGGTGAGCTAAATGCCTTTATGATCAGCATAAAGGAAGGCCAAATTTCCAAAAATATTGGGAATACAAGAGGAAATATAAGATGGAACAGAGGAATAAGGGGACCAAGCCACCATTCTTCAAAAATAGTCCTTAGGGACAACTAGCTTCTAGAGAACCCAAAACGATTGAGACAGGGGGGAAAAGGCCAAGGAAACCACCTATTCAATGCTGCGGTTGTAAGGGAGATCATATGTATAACAATTGTCCCCATAGAGGTGAAAAGGTGAGGACTGTTCACAAGGTATAGCGAGATGAAACAATGGAGGACATGGGCATAAGTGTACCTAGGATCTATACAACCCTGGACAACAAGCAAGAAGAGTTTCAGTCACATATGATTAAGGTGGAACGTATGATCAACAACCAAAAAATTTCCATTTTAATTGATTCAGGAGCTATTCATAGTTATATAGATCCTGAGATGGTGGAAATATTTCATTTTCCAAGAATCAAGCATGGAAAATCTTGGTTGGTGTAGCTCGCTACCGAGACCAAAAGAAAAATTAATGAGATGGTTAAGTCATGTTCAATGGACATGAATAGACTGAGCACCATGGAAGATTTGAACATCTTTCATTTAGGTTCCTATGACTATCTAATTGGTATGAATTGGTTGGACCAACACCATGTTATCCTAGATTGTTATAATAAATCATCCACTTGCTGGGATGGGGAAGGGAACCTAAGGACAATACATAGAATTCTGAGGGAAATAACTGTAAGAGAAATCTCATTATTGCAACCGAATAAAAGTTACAGGAAAGGGTGTCGAATATTTGCAGCTCATATGGAAGAGACACCTAAATATAGGGTGTCAAATATTGAATATTATGCAGTCCTAAAGGAGTTTGAGGATGTATTTAAAGAAATACCAGGATTACCCCCTAAAAGAGACATTGATTTCTCCATAAATCTGATGCATGGAGCAAATCCAATATCCAAGACCCCTTATAGGATGAGTACACCAGAACTAAAGGAGTTGCAAATGAAACTTGAAGAGATTCTAAAGAAGGGATATATACGCCCAAGTGTGTCACCTTGGGGTGCCCCAATATTATTTGTGAAGAATAAGGATGAAACAATGAGACTTAGCATGGATTTTAGGTAGTTGAACAAGGTAACTATGAAGAATACGTATCCTTTGCCAAAGATTGATGACCTCTTTGATTAGTTGAAGAATGAAAAATATTCTTAAAGACTGATCTCAGGTCAGGTTATCATTAGTGAAGAATTAAAGAAGAAGACATCAACAAGACTTCTTTTAGAACAAGATATGGGCATTATGAGTTCACATTGGTGCCATTTGGGTTATAAAATGCACCGGCTGTCTTCATGTGTTTAATGAATGGTATTTTAAGAGAATACTTAGATAAGTTTGTCATTGTATGTTTAGATGAAATTATTATATATTCCAAGTTGGAGGAAGAGCATGAACAACACTTGAGGATGGTACTACATGTATTAAGGGAGCATCAGTTGTATGCCAAATTGAGCAAGTTATCATTTTATCAGAAGCAAATTCACTATTTGGGACATATAACATCCGAGGAAGGGATAACAGTGGATCCTGAAAATATTGAGGCCATTAGAGGATGGTTAGCACCAAAGAATGTGACAGAGGTCAGATCATTCATGGGCCTTGCGGGATACTACAAAAGATTTATTGAAGCATTCTCAAAGATTGCACACCCGATCACTTTCTTGCAAAAGAAGGGAGTGAAGTTTGAGTGGACATTGGAATGTGAAAATATTTTCCAACACCTGAAGCATTTATTAACCAAGGCTCCAATACTAAGGATCATTGATCCAAATGAATACTTCATTGTATGCATTGATGCATGTAAAGAAGGACTTGGTGTAGTCCAAAGTCAAAACAAATATGTTGTATGTTATGAATCAAAGAAGTTGAAGGAGCATGAAAGGCACTATGCTACTCATGATTTGGAGTTGGAAACCATAGTGCATGCCTTGAATATGTGGAGGAGCTACCTCATGAGGAAAATGTTTGACTTGAGTACAAACCATAATGGTATGAAATATTTATTTGAACAACCAACTCTAAATGCTAGACAAAGTGGGTGGTTAGAATTTCTCAGTGAATACGACTTTGATATAAAGCATGTCAAAGGGAAAGAGAACAAGGTAGCTGATGCACTTAACATAAGGGTGCATGAGTTGCATGCTACAACCATTAGCATGTACCAATCACATTTGAAGGACAAAATCTTGGAGGCTGCAAAATCAGATTTGCAATACATGGAAATAATAACAAAATTACAACAAGGTATTTTGTAGCAGAAATTTGAATACTACAATCTGGGAAATGATGAAATTCTCATGTACAGAGGAAGAATTTATGTACCAAATTCCTAGGAATTGAAAAATCTGATATTCAGAGAAATGTATAATGTACCTTATACTGGGCACCCAGGGTATCAGAAAACTATTGTAGCTTTCAAGAGCCAATATTATTGGCCAGGCATGAAGAAGGAAGTTGTTGAGTGTATTTCCAAATGTTTGGAGTGTCAAAAGGTCAAGGATGAGCATAGACACCCAGCCGGTTTTCTACAACCATTACCCATCCTTGAGTGAAAATGGGAAGTTGTAACAATGGATCACCAAACTGCCCAAAACAAACAAGCAACATGATTCTATGATGGTAGTGGTGGATAAACTTACCAAAGCTGCCCATTTTATCCCAATAAAACTCACTCACAAGGAAACCAACGTTGTTGATATTTATATGAGAGAAATTTCTCGACTGCATGGTATACCCAAGACAATTATGTCTGACAGAGATCCAAAATTTACATCAATTGTTTGGATAACCAAGGAAGATATGGAGGATATAACCAAGGAATGGCCTGAAAAATTCCTTGTACCAATAGCAGATACAAAGCTCTCTGACCCCGATATCATTGGAAGCCCAATAGTCACCCATAAAGAGTGTGATGGACCGAGTAGCGCTAAGAAAAATAAGAAAAAGGAAGAAGTGCAGGACATAAACATCGCATCAGAGGAAACTGCATCTGAATCACTTGTAGGAGGAGGAGGCGACGAAGTAGACCAAGAAGAGGAAGGGGAAGAAGATAAGTAAGAAGAGGGAAAAGTGACACCGCCAAAGGATCCCCTTACAGAGGCCGGGACATCCAAAAAAAGGAAGGTTTCTCCACAGAAACCCTCAGTGCGGAAGAAGACCAGAGCCAATAAACCTCAGTTGCAGAACATGCTCACAGTGGATGATGTTGAAGTCATCATCACAACTTTAGAAGATGGTTCAGAGGATCTCTTACAACGACATGAAGCGAAGCAGGAGACAATGTATGACATAATAGAGGTGGAGTTGAAGGGGATACAACAAGCTATCCAGTCAATCCGCGAAGTGTCCACTGCGCCACCTTCAACAGAGAATGTTGAATTGGGGGATGAGCCCACCCAATTTCATAGATTAGTAGATGCAACAGAGTCTCGACTTCATCGAGTACAATAAGAAAAGGAGTAGGCCACAAAGGCCTTGAGGAAATAAAATGAGGAGGCCTTAGAGAAACTTCGGGTTGCATAACAAGAGAAATATGACCTCCTCGCGAAGTTCGAAATGGACAGAGAACAAATCCAGAAAGAGAAAGATTAGCTACTTGCAGAGTAGATTGGAGTTAAAGAGGCAATGAATAGAGCACTTCGCTCTGTGCCGGGCTTGGCACAGATGGAAGAAGAAACAACTGAGAGCCAAGTGGGGAAGCTCGCTGTTGGTCCCTGGTTTTGACCATGTTCTTTGCCCATACTACTTACCATTGACCTCCAACTATATGCCAGTATCACCCTTTTTGACCTCCTTTTGATATAATCAACATCTCTTTACCATTCAAAGGGGTCACCTAAGGTATCTT
>ML812817.1:65392-84963 GCA_009831015.1 Picea engelmannii
TGTTCAAGTGCTATTTCTGTTGCTATTTCGTATATCATTTCTGTGTATTGTGAAGATTATGCTGGATATTTTACTGTTATTCTGTTATTTCTAGCATTTCGTTCCTGTTCTGCATATTTTATATATCTGGTATCTTGCATGTTGCATGCCAACCTTGGATTTATCACTAGATGTTGCATGCTAACCTTAGGATAATCACCAGTAATGCTCACTTGCATTGGGATCATCACCAACAAGGTGCATTCCGCATGTGTGAGTGATATCCTCCTCATTTCACTCCGATTTGGCTAGTTAATTGACGATTGCATGGCCAATTACCTAGGACTAGGTGGCAGTTGACTCCAGTGTCTGCCAGTGTGTGTCACATATCTCTAGAACACTCCTAATGCACATTATCTTGGCTACTACAACAAGCTATTTGTGTCATACAAACTATATCACTTGTATTGTATCATTCTTTTACTCAGGTATAGAATTTCTTTCATTCTTTTCTCCATTTTTTGTCTCCTCTCTTCATCCACCATTGCAAGATGTGTATGTTTCATTTCTATGTAGATATTTTGTGCAAGTATCTAAAAAAATAAACATGGTATTACATCCCACATACCGTAAACAAGGATCATCACCGATACTCTTTTGCAGGTACAAAAGATAGAACAAAACAACATGAAAGATGGAATTTATTGCATCTGCAATTCTAATGCCATATAAATACTTCGACTAGAAGCCAATAATTATAAACCTACTAAGGGGTAAAGGCTTGTATCAGATATCCATGGCCACATAATCATAACCCACACTAGTAATGGAAAAATCCAAGTACTTCAACCGCATGGACAAGGCTCACAGTCTCCTATGCATGTCTATTTCTCCCAACCTATGGTTTGGCATTGATGCATGCAAGACACCAAATGAGATCCATACCATCTTGGCTAGTCTCTTTGGCAAGAAGGATGAAATGAGGGGTCTTTTTCTTGAAGTAGAATTGAACTACTTGGATCTGAATAAATTTAACAATGTCCAATATTTCTTCACCAAATTTAAATCTCTCATTCATGAATTGAAAGAATGTGGTATATACAAATCCAAACAAGAAAAAAAAATGGTTCTTTCTATCATGGTAAAACTTGGACCGAAATTTAGTGTATTTGTCTCCACATTTCATTCTACTAGATTCACCGCAGGAGCAACCTGAACCATGCCTTCATTGTCATAGTTCATTAAGGATTTGACACAAGAGCATGATAAGCTCATTCATATGGGAATAATCAAGGGCCCCATGGCACATGCACTTGCTGTGCATGATGGTAGAAACTCTCAAAATCCTAAATCCAAAGATAAAGGCAAACAAAAGGTGCATGTAGAGCCAAAGAAGGAAGGGTACTCCAAACCATTCAATGATTCCTTAGGTTCCAAAGGTGGAAAAATAAATCAAGGGAAGAAGTGTAGTTACTACAATGGTGAGAACCATCTAGAATCTGCATGCATGAAGAAGAAAATAGATCTTATGGTGCAAATACTTTAGAGAAAAATATCGGGAACTTCATTCCTGAGGATGCCAAGAAGAAGTCGGAATATTAAGCCCCTAAGAAGGGTAATCCTTATGTATTAGTAGCTATCCATTCTTCTCCCGATGCATGGATTTTAGATTCAGGCACTTCCCATGACATGGAAACCATGAAGGATATTCTATCTTCTGTAACTGAATGCATGAGGCCTCTTATCCACATGAGGGATGAATCTCTAGTCGAGGTCATTGGCAAATGGAGAGTGGAATTAGACAATGGAAGCTTTGAGAATGTCCTACATGTTCCTCAAATTTTGGTGAATCTTATCTCGATGTATCATATTAGACACCCAGGCTCAGGAAAAAAGGTGGAATTCACACCAGACTCTGTGTCCATATTCGACATGCAAGACAAATCTAAAATTGTTGTCGGGGAGGTAAATCATAAATCTTGGTTATATAATTTTTCTAATTTTATTGAAATTGATTCCTATGTACTACTTACACATGTTGATGACAACAGTATATCATGGCAGGAGGGGTTTGGTCACTTGAACTTCAGGTACATGCAACGAATTAGCAAGAAGGGGATGGTCAACGAGTTACCTTATATCCACTTTTCCAAAGGGGTTTGTGAAGGATGTGTCCTTGGCAAGCATCCTCAAGAGAATTTTGAGAAAGGGAAGGCTCACAAGACCTCCTCTCCATTGGATCTAATTCACAATGATCTCATGGATCCATTCCCACAACCATCCATCAACAAGGAAAGGTACATGATTAATTTTTTGGCTGATTACTCATGTTATACTTGGGTATTTTAGTCCGAGGTATTTGAGCATCTCAAAGAGTTCAAAGCACTTGTTGAGACTCAATCAAAGAGAAAGATCAAATTCCTTCGTACATAAAATGGGGGGGAGTATGTAAACATAGATGGTCAAAATATTTGTCTTAAGGCTGGGATACAGTTACAACACACAATACCATATACTCCACAACACAATGGAGTTGATGAATGAAAAAACAGAACTCTCAAAGACATGGCTAGTTGCATGCTACATGCAAAGTCACTTCCTCCCAAGCTTTGGGTCGAGGCACTTAACTGTGCCAATCAAATTCAGAATAGATCCCCTCATAGATCTATTAAGGAGAAGACTCCTTTCGAGGCTTGGAACTAGAAGTCACACACTTCCGTATCTTTGCCTCACAAGCATGGGTGTGCATTCCCTTCGAGAAGAGGAAAACATTAGATCCACAGATTCACCCATGCATATTTATCGGTTATCCCAATGGTGTGAAGGGATGCAGATTAATTGACCCCTCTACAAACCAGCTCATCATTGAGCGCAATGTCTAGTTCGAGGAAAGTCCCTCTCATGCTCCACACAAGACACATGCAAATGCTTTTGTACTTCCACCAGTTGCAGATGATGAGTCCACACATTCATATCACACCATAGATATGAGTTTTGATATAGATTCAGAGGATTCAAAGGATACAAATGAACAATAAGATTATTTAGATGCATAATAAGAGAATTCATATGAATAATCAATACATGCAGATGAGGATCCAGAGCAGATGCTCAAGTGGGCACATTCCACACTTTAGGATGCAGGAAACTTGGTTAGGGATCCAATAGATCTGAGGAGGACAGGACCTCAGTTCGTGGATCCTCCTCATGTACTCACTACCACTGAACCCTTGATTCCTTTGCATTGTTATATGGTTCATTCTTTAGACCCGCAATCCTACAGAGAGGGTGCAGAGAACCCTTTCAGGGAAGCAACCATGCAGAAGAAGTACAAATATCTCCCCGAGAACTAGACTTGGGATCTGATTCCGCTTCCTTCAGACATGAATCTTGTCAGATGCATATGGGTTTACATGACCAAAAAGGTAGCGGATGGATAAGTGAGAAGACAAAGGAAAGACTGGTTACCAAGGGATTTCAATAGATCCACGGAATCGACTATGATGAGACTTTTACTCTAGTAGAAAAGTTGGATTCTATAAGGTTTTCCCTTGCCATTGGAACATCTAGGGGATTTTAAGTACATCAGATGGACGTGAAGAATGATTTTATTCACAGGGATCTCTTAGAGGATATTTATATGGAGAAACCACCTAGATTCATTCATAATTCATCTTTAGTGTGCTGACTGAAAAATTCTCTCTATGGCCTCAAGCAGGTGCCTAGAGCATGATATGCAAAGATGGACTCCTACTTTCTCTCCAAGAATTTTTTCAGATGCAAATATGATCCAAATGTCTACATGCTAAGGACTAATGACTCACGTTTGATCCTAGTCTTGTATGTGGATTATCTTTTGATCATCGATATATCGATCTCAATGATTGCTGATATCAAGGGAATTGTCCATGACATGTTTTTGATGAAGGAAATGCCTCCACTCCATTTCTTTCTTAGTCTCGAGATCAACCAAGATGATTTAGGAATAGAGTTATCTTAGGCTAAGTATGCTTGGGATATCATGGATATATTCCACATGACATACTACATGTTTTCACCTACAACCATCTTCTCTAGGATTGGACTTAAGGATGGTTGGGATACACTAGTGGTGGACAACACCTTTTATCTACAGATTTTGGGGAGCCTTCTGTATCTCACCCACACTTGACCAAATCTATCATATGCAGTAGAGGTAGTATCCAGGTACATGTAGGAGCCACATGAGTTACACTAGAATGCTTCCGAATGCATCCTCATCTTTTTTCAGGGCACCATCATCTATGGGATCCACTATGCTGCAGGTGGCAAGTTGGATGTCATAGGCTTCACCGATTCTGACTGGGCTGGTGATGGTACTGATCAGAAGTCCACCTACGGGTACATGTTGATATTCGTATCTATTCCAATCTATTGGTCGAGAAAAAAACAGTAAGTTATTGCTCTATCTTCAAAAGAGGTCGAGTACATGGGAGAAGTCAACATCACCATCCAAGCACTATGGCTACATAACTTCCTCACTGAGCTCTACATTTAGTTCCAAAGTCTGACTGTGATCTAGTGTGACAAATAGAGTACACTCAAATTCCATCAAGATCCAGTACAGAGACAACAACCAAAACACACTGAGATCCATATGAATTTTATCAGAGAGCTGGTTCATGACAGGGTCATTAATTTGCAGTACTGCCCTTCCTCAAAGCAGACTACCGATATCTTCACCAAGACTTTCATTGAGTAAAAATTCCATAGTTTGCATGATCGTCTTGGAGTGAAGGACATAGTTTCCTAGCAATTGTCATTCTCTTCTTTTGATACATTTTTTTTTGACGGGGGTTTTTTTCCCATGGGTTTTTCCCTCTTTCCTCACTTTATTTCAATGTTCATTAGTTGCATTGTTCATGGGTACCTAACATGACCTCTGTTTCCATGACCCATTCATTATGTATACTCCCTAGTAGTGTTAAGGGGGGGTGTTCAAGATATTACACACACCTAGGATTTTCCTATGTCGAGGGTCCCTTAGCATGATATATTATCCCCTCATTGAGTTTATTTTCCCCTAGAAAAGGGTGCCACATACCCTCCAGTAAATTCTCAGTTATCGTTCATTTAGACTAGTTGAGTGAAGTGTTGCATGTCAACCTTGGATTCATCACCAAGTGTTGCATGCTAACCTCAGGATAATTACTAGTAATGTGCACTTGCATTGAGATCATCACCAGTAAGGCACATTCCACATGTGTGAGTTGTTAGAAAAACAGGACCACAGAGCAATAAAATAAAACAAATGTGGAAACAAAACACAGAAGATACACAACACAATAGAGACACAGATTTACGTGGTTCACCCAGTGTGGGCTATGTCCACCAGAGAAATTGCCAGGTCCTTCCTTTATTATTATCCAACAAATGAAGGGATACAACCTACAAAAAAGCACACTGTAACTTCCTCTTCTTTCTCTCAAAGTCTCCTCTCTCAGAATACAATACTTGCCATAATGCATAGCCACAATACATTTCCCTCATAACAAAGGGTTGCCTTCTAGGGAAAAAAATCCTAACATAATTTCTACCGTTAGATCTGCGACCTTATAATGAACAGTCCAAATTTACAATGAAATTACAATATACATTTACAAGGCAATTTTTCCTTTGGGGCTTTTCCCCCGAACCCCTGTCGGGGCCCCTCTTGCCCCCGAACCCCCCAACCGGGGGGACCTCGCAAAGGGGGTACCCCCCCTCTGCACTCCCCTGCGTGGAAGAGTGTACATACTTCTAGGGTGTAAAGTCTTCATGGGGTATAAACACAGCTGAAAACAAGGACCTCTGAATCAGGAAGATAATCAGGCTCCACAACTAACATGAGTGATATCCTCCTCATTTCACTCTAGTTTGTCTAGTTAATTGATGACCGCATGGCTAATTAACTAGGACTAGATGGAAGTTGACTCCAGTGACTTCCAGTGTGTGTGTCAGATCTCTATAGAACAATCCTTATGCGCATTAGCTTGGATACTATGGTGAGTTAGTTGTGTCATATAAAATATATCACTTTTATTGTATCATTCTCTTACTCAGTTAGTATAAATTTTTTCATTATTTTCTCCATTGTTTGTCTCCTCTCTTCATCCACCATTGCAACCTGTGTATGTTTCATTGTTAGCTAGATCTTGTGTGCATGTATCTCAAAAAATCTACATTGTTCATATCAAAACTTCAATGCTTCCTTTTCTATAAGCAATTCTAACTTGTTTTCTAGAGACTTCTTATCATTCTTAAATTTTTTTATTTGTGTAAGTAGGTTTTGATTATGATTTTTTAAATGCAATTATTTTTCATTATCTGATTTGTCAATATCTTTAATGTCTAGATTTTCAAGTTTCTCTTCTTTCAACTTTCTGATTTGTTCTAGTAACCCTTGATTAAGGTTCTTCAAACAAGAATTTATTCATTTTTCCTAGTAGGTTCATCTCGAGATCTTGGTTCTCTTGTTTCGACTTTTGAACACATTGTTTTTTATCCTTTGACTTCTTGATCTGTGTAAGTAGTTTTTGGTTGTGGTATTTTAAGCAATCAATTTCTTTGTTTTTATCTGTGATAATTGCGCCAAATTATTTTTGCCTCCTTGATATTGACTTTTGATTTTATTGAAGGATCACATTCTAGATATCTTTAAAGTATTTTCATGAAGGTATTATCGATTTTGACCTCATAATTGTCTTGAAATGTCATCATCTTCTCTTTATAGGGAAATGCCACAAACGTTTTCTCCATGTTTAAGATGAAGGTACCTATATTTTTAAACTATGATAACCCGATAATGATGTCAATTTATTCTTTATACATATCTGTAACATTGAATTGATATATTTAAACTAGGGTAACTTGAGAATGATGCCAATTTCTTCTTTATGCACATCTGTAACATTGAATTGAGATATATATTCATGTTCATCAATTTTCACTTGTAGCTCCTTAATTTGAAAAATATCATCCTTTTCAATTATATTAGGCTATGGGATTAATAATTGATTGGCCAAATCAATATTAATTTAATTTTCATTATGGTCCAAGTTGATAATGATGTTAACCTCTCTTCCTTGAATACTCCCCTTTAATGTAGAAAACCCGTAACATGAAATATAACAACTTTTATAGGGGATAGCAGTACGGACAATACGACGATTACATTGAGTGTGGTATGGAAAATACAACGATTAGATGGAGTGTGTTACAACGGATATATGTGACAGTACTGCATGGTACATATTTTTTCTTGATTGGTACAACTGGGCGATTGTACAAACACAAGCATGACAAAATTGCAGTTGATTCTGGTGTATGGATTCAAATAGTACGACGATAGATGGTGTGTCTGTTAATATTATGGTAGTTGCGGGAGGTATTTACCTCCACGTGTAAACCTGACAAGGATGGAATACTCTGGAAAGCAAGAAGAAACCCTAATGAGTTGGATAATAACCCTAGAAGACTTGTCGGCTCAAAAATATAATTTATATTAGGTTATTAGCCTCGAAGAGAAGAAGTCGACAAGAAATAATAATATATACTGAACAAACAGATACCCAAAATGAGAAGTCATCCCAAGGAGTTAGCCATAATTAGTATAAATATAGGAGGCCAGTTCTCATTCTGGCAGGCAGTCTCAAAATTGTAGAGCAGCACTTGTGCGTACTGCAGTTGCCCAATTTCTGCTTAGGTTTGGAGGAGAGATGCCGTTGCAGCTGCTACAACTAGCAGTTACGCTTAGACTATCTCTTGGATAGGGTTTGGACTATCTGATCAAATCTATGTGATGCACTATCCTTGGGGAAAGGTGCGCTACCCTTTGTTTGGATATCTAGCCTAGGTTTTGATTCCAGAGTGATTCTCTGTCAAGGTTAAGGTGCTCGGAGGGTGGCTTCGGCCTATGGTTGGGTGACAAGGGTATTGTCAATGGTAAAACGAGCACACATATTTCATATTATAACAAGTTATGGGCCCACCACTCCTTCATTCAGTCTAAATGATGGAAGGAAACATAACTGCTAGGATATTGAGCTCGCTGAGAAACTGCCGCTAGGGTTACTAGTAGAAGTAGCGTCCAAGACACTTCCACTAGGGTTACTAGCAGGAGCAGTTGCAAAAACCTTAATCCTCTTGTTGAGGCACCTTAAGTGAAGGGATTGACCTAATATCCAGACATATCAGTGCACCCTAGCCTAGCACATCTCCTAGTACTCTCAGCAAGCCAAGATGTCAAGTTTGAGTTTATGGTCAAATCTAGGGTTTGACCAAGTCAAAGCAACCATGACTTATGCTATGAAGTCAGAGAACAAGTTATATGGAGCCTCTAACTTCAGAGTGTGGAAGATAAGGATTGACCTCATCCTTGCCAAGAACAAAGTGTTGGATATCGTGAAAGGAAAGATCGTGAAACCATAGTTTGAAGAAGGGAAAGAGAAGGAACTGCAGAATGTTGCAGCTATGGAGAAGTTCAAAGACGATGACATCAATGCCATGAGTATCATAGTGGAATCCATAAAATAACACTTGATACCCTACATCTCCCATATTGACTCATCAAAGAAGATGTACGATGCCCTAACAAATATCTTTTCGATCAGAAACATTGGACAAGTTATGAGTTTGAAGAATGAGTTCTATGACATGAAGATGAATGATGATGACAACATAACATCATACTTTGTGAGTATATCCCAGTTAAGAGATCAACTACAAGCTATTGAAGAAATCACTTTAGAGAAAGAATTGGTAAACATAGTACTCAATGGTCTTCCCAAGATGTGGGATACATTTGCCGCAAGCATGAACACAAGGAAGGAGTATCCAACATTTGAATAACTTTGGAATTTCTTTTTTCAAGAAGAATCAAGGATCAGTGCAAAAGAGAAACCCCAAAATAAGTACGATGATCAAGCCTTCACAGAAAGATTCAAGAATTTCAGGAACAAAAGGAATTTTGGTTCAAGGAGGAAGACAAATCAAGAGAAAGACATTTCAGAAGTACAATGCTTCAACTGTTGAAAGTATGGTCACTACAAGAATCATTGTACCGATATAAATAAAAGGAAGGATAAAGACGAAGCATCAATTGTCGAAGAAAAGGAACCTACAAAGAAGACTAAGCAGGATGGAAGAGACTTATTCTACTAAAGGTAACAAAACTCTTCTTATTTCTTGTACATATCTTGTTTGCATCGTCTCTGTACATATCTTGTATATCTATCTCTTGGAAGATAATGTGTTCCAAGAAGAAATATACCTGTGGAAGAACACCAAGATAAGAATGGATATCATTGGATAATACACATGAAAGGATGAAATACAAATCACGTGGAAGCTATTGCAAGATAAGCCGAATCAATCATGAAGAGACTTAGAAGAAGAAAAGACAGAAAGAAGTCAACAATCGAGAGAAAAATACTTATGGCGTTTTGTAGAAGAAAACAAGACGGAAGCATGGACTCTGTTAGACAAGAGAGCCAATTATATATTGCAGAAGACAATAAGGATGCAGATGTAAGCATGGACTCGGTTAGACGGAGGGAGCAGATTATATACACTCATACATTAAGCAAGGATTATGAGGGATCTAATCCTATGATCCATTGAAGATGATGAAGTATATATTCATGATAGCAGCCATGAAAGACAATACATATTCTTCAAAGAGAAGCCTTAAAGTATCCCTGGTTGTCCATCCACGTCCATGATCCTATGATGAAATCTTTAGGGCATGGAATCTATAAGAAACTCCATGGACCCGAGAACTAAAGAAACACATGAAGATTCCAAGAAAGAAAGAGAAGCCAAAACAACCAGTCATTGTATCAAGAACCACAAGATTGTCAGCCTGATATAAACTCAATAAAAGAAATCAAGCAGAGGAACTGAAAGTCGTGATGAAGAACAATGTATGGAATACTTATGAATGAAAGCATTGTGAGATCCAAAACTAGGGGTTCTCTCAGATGGATGGAGAAGACTATAATGATTACTTGTTCCAGTAAACTAGACTTATCTCAACATGAGTAATTATATCATCTGCAACATCCATGAGTTGGAGTTCTACATCAAATGAATGCAAAGAATGTTCTCCAGAGAAATTGAATAAAGAGCATATGAAGAGAAATATCAAGACTTTGAGGCATACGAGAAAGAGACCCTTGTATGCATATAGAAGAAGATAACTTGGTGGAGAACCTCTAGTGCACAACAGAAGCATGGTGAATATTTCCTATAACATCAATATGATTACTCAGTAGATCAGATCTCATGATAACAAAAGAAGTGCCACATGGATATGTTCCATTTTCCCAACAATGATATACTCTATTGTTCAGAGCTACATGAAGCCTTCACAGAAAATCAATGTTCCAGACTAAAGTAAAATCAAGCATTACATTATCCGTGATGAAGTCCAGAAAGGAGAAAGTGGTTCCCCAATACACATCTCCATAGATAAGCAGATAATAAAACATTTTGGTAAAGCTTCTATCCAAGATGAAAGAGTTTGCATACTCAAGCTTGAGCTTGTGGAGATGACTTCCTTATTGAAAAAGGAAGAGATGAATCCCAGGTTGGGAGGGAGCACTTAAAATATTATTGAGGACATTCATTTTCAAGATTGAAAAATAGTCCATCTTGGACAGATGCTTTCCTGTTCGGAAAGTGGATTGAGATTTCTGACGAACAACGATTTCCCATTGTGGTTAACATGGGAAATGGTCCAGATTGCTGATGTATCATAGAAAACAACTTCCCATTGTGGTTAACATGGGGAGTGGTCTAGGGAAGTCTCTCTTCTTGAGGGTTACTCAAGAAGACTGGCCCACCTCATCGGACAATGATTTCTCATTGTGGTTAACATGAGGAATGGTCTGTTTTGGAGGTTGATACATGATAGTCTTTTCCCCTTGTGGTTAACAGAGGAAATGGTATGGACAGTCATTCCTTAGGGTTTATACATTCTCTCCATGGTTCACTTTGATTAGTGTAGGAGGAATGGCTCAGGGTGGGGAATGGTTCAGGCTCATCAACCAGGGACATGCATTCCTTAGGGTTTATACATTCTCTCCAGGGTGCACTTTGATTAGTGTAGGAAGAATGGCCCAGGGTGGGGAATGGTCCAGGTTCAGAAGACATGACAATTATTCTTCCTTGCTTGAGAAGAATAGTCCATATATATCATTGTTCTACTCTGAGGGCAGATATTCTTTCATATCTCACAAATGTGAGTGAAATATTGGCCCAGATGATTCAATTTATATTATAACATTGTTTCTGTGTAGGTTGGTATCAGATGATTGTTATGAAGACTATGTGAAAGTAGATGTATACTATTGTAGTGGATGTGTTCCACTGTTCGTGACTATACATTGCTGATAAAGTACTTGTGTGTTACTTGGTGTGGTAGTGTACCATTGGATTGTAGTTATGTACTACTATGGATAGACACAACTGTGTTCTATTTTGTTCTGATTGCCTTGAAGACTATCAATAGTTTATTGGAAGTAATTATCAGCCATATGAATGATGAACAAATATTTTCCAGACAGAAAATGGTTCAGAACATTTACTCTTCTAGATTACAAGAATGACTCTTGTATCACTCTGTGGAGTGAGCATCATGTCTGATTACTCAGATAGAGTATGGTTTCGAGAGATGATGCAACTGCTGTTGATGATAGTGATGGTGCTCATGATACAGTCTATATAACTATGTTGATGCTACCGGGTGAATGGTATGTTTTGTGCTTAAGACCATTACCTGTAATACCTCCCTAGCTATGAGGGAGTGTTAATATTATGGTAGTTGCGGGAGGTATTTACCTCCACGTGTAAACTTGACAAGGATAGAATACTCCAGAAAGCAAGAAGAAACCCTAATGAGTTGGATAATAACCCTAGAAGACTTGTCAGCTCAAAAAGATAACTTATAGTAGGTTATTAGCCTCCAAGAGAAGAAGTCGGCCATAAATAATAATATATACTGAACAGACAGATACCCAGAATGAGAAGTCAACCCAGGTAGTCAGCTAGAATTAGTATAAATATAGGAGGCCAGTTCTCATTCTGACAGACAGTCTTAGAACTTCAGAGCAACACTTGTGCGCACTGCAGTTGCCCAGTTTCTGCGCAGGTTTGGAGGAGAGCTGTCGTTGCAGCTGCTGCAGCTAGCAATTACGCTTGGACTATCTCTTGGATAGGGTTTGGACTATCTGATCAACTCTTTGTGATGCACTATCCTTGGGGAAAGGTGCACTACCCTTTGTTTGGCTATCCAGCCTAGGTTTTGATTCCAGAGTGATTCTCTGTCAAGGTTAAGGTGCTCAGAGGGTGGCTTCGGCCTATGGTTGGGTGACAAGGGTATTGTCAATGGTAAAACGAGCACACATATTTCATATTATAATAGTGATGGTTGTATGAGGCTGGATTTTTTAAATTTCGGTAGACCAAACGGTGGTTTATTGTGGAAAATTTTGTGTCTATACGAACAATTCTCACAGAATTGCATATGTGACAACATACATAATTGTACAACTAGGATGACAATGACTTGTACGACGGTTACAAAAGAAGAAGATACGGTCAGTTGCTAGAAAAGGTATGACAACGATCATATGGTTTACTGTGTCTGTATGGCTACACCAATTGGTGATTGGTAGATTTTATTTTACGCTGGAGTCAATACTACCAAGAACATATCTGAAATTTTAAAGGCGGTTGACAATTGTACGGTTTGCAAGTTTTAAATCGATGATGTATGAATTAATTAAAATTGTACAGACTGCAATCAATTTAACTGCATGGAGGCATTGTGGCAGATGGATGATGTTAATAATAGAGGCAGTCCAAAATATCTATCAATTTCTCTTCCAGACAACGATTCATAATCGATTTCTTAACCGACTAGTGAATTATTTGACGACTGCATTTTTTTTCCTTCAACGAAATTTCTGAAATCCAATCATAGCGACTTTCACGACTGATGCGTCTATATTTGTGGTAATTTTGTGGATTTCTTATGTATTTCTAACCAAATTTATCAATTATTTCTTCTTGTAGCAGCGAGATATTTTTTTCTTCAATGGAATTGATTTTTTTAAATGGCTGCAGATTGGTTGGTGGTCAAGTACCAGATCAAAGAAACTTTGAGAAATGGAGGTTGGACAAAATCCAAATTAGCTAATGGCTAGGATCAGGAAAACGAGGCTCTGATACTAATGTGGCAAACAAACTTGTTTGAAAACTACAATAATATTCGATTTAAGTAGGATAAAATAAATAGATCCATAAGGATAAATAATATGTTAAATAATGTATGGATATAAAATATATGGTGTATGCGATGTTACAAATGAGAAATGAGGACTGTATATATACTCACGTAGGGGTGCTCTTTCATTAGAGAAATGACCTTTCATAAGAATTCTAAATCATTCTTAATGACATAAACATTCCCCTCCACGGAGCAATCCAGTTGCTAAGGGCACTAAAAAAAAAATGCATAAATTACTTCCTTATCGAAATTTAATTATTGTATATTTCATATGATTGATTAAATGTATTAAATATATATTTTTTATAACTTTTAGGCATACATATTGCTTTAATGAATTTCATTTTATCTATATACAAAATAAATAAATAAATTGAATTTTAAATTTGGTAAGCTATGGTAACAAGTCAAATTTCAATACTAAATTGAATTTATTGATATAAATTGATTATAAAATCTAATTCATCAATTTATTATATTTCTTAAAATCAACAATATAAATGTACATTTCTATTATTTTTTAATCAAAATATTGAACAATAATCGTATTAATAAACTTTGTGTAAGTTATCAAACAATAAATTAATAGTTTTGAATAACAAATGATGGTTTCATCGATAGATTTTGTTTTGCATTGTTTAATTCTTCTATGTTTTTGTTTTTTTCATCGAAATTCAATGACATAAATCTAAATCTCAATTTTTTGTTGTTTAAATTGCATTTCTGAATGCAGAAATGGATTTAGCGTGATGAAAAACCCCTGGGGCACTCAGATTATAAATAGTTAACCACTCAAATATGCAGATCCAACAATTTCTCATTGGATTTCGGACAAAATTAAACGAAAAATATCCTCTAAAAAAGGCCAAAATGTAGAACAATTAGACTATGACTTTATTTTTAATTATGATAAACTCTACCCATCAAAGACCTTAAAGATAATAAGAAACTGATTTTATTGAAAGACAAGTTGAAATTATACTTGACTGCTTTGCAACACTAAAAAAATGTGACAACTTGTGAAATACTACTGGGGAGTTCACATAAATAGATACAATGCACATGTATTGAGAGAATATGCTCATGAAGAGCATTCACTACACAACAATCCAATTCATTTACACAAGCTCTTAATAATAACACTACAGATTCATGAATAAGCCACCAACTACCTTTCTTTCTCACTTAATTTCTTAATGTCATGCAAAATCTTAATAATAACACCAAAATAACATTAAAGAATGTGACAGTTTGTGAAATACAACTGGGGAGTTCACATAAATAGATACAATGCATAGGTATTGAGAGAATATGCTCACGAAGAGAATTCACTACACAACAATCCAATTCATTCATACAAGCTCTTAATAATAACACTACATATTCATTAATAAGCCACCAACTACCTTTCTTTCTCACTCAAGTTTTTAATGTCATGCAAGATCTTAATAATAACACCAGAATAGCACCGTAGATTCCTTAATAAGTCACCAACTACATTTGTACCACTTGATAGGTAAAAGTTCACAATCGACTTTGTCAAGACATTTCAATCCTCTTCTTGTGACTAAATTGGATGATTCTATACTTAGAAAAATGATCACTTTGGTTTAAACGTTCGATGTTTTGGATCTTTTTTGCATATTTTTTTTTGTTTAATTTTGTTCGAAATATGGAGACAAATTGTTGGATCTATATATTTTAGTGATTAATTCTGTATAATCTGAGTGCCCTAAGGTTTTTCAACATGCTGAATCCTTTTCTACATTTGGAAATTCAATTTAAATAACAAAAAATTGTGATTTCATGTAAATTTATGTCTTTGAGTTTCGACGAAAAAGACCAAAATATAAAACAATTAGACAACGCCAAAATGATCACACTTAGAAATGAATTTCCTGGAAATAATATTGGAGTGGATTTCCTGGAAATACTCTTGGAGGTTGCAGATGCTATGCAATATCACTTTGCAGCAACTACAATATGTATAATGGTTCTTTGGTCAAGATGGATGCTCCTCATGAAAATCCATAGAATCAATAATAAGAGTGCCGAGAAGTTTCCTCTAGAACCACCATCATGGCTGATCATAGGCCATCTCCACTTGTTGGGAAACATTCCCCATAGGAATCTCGACCTTTTGTCTCAGAGATATGGACCTCTCATGTCTTTGTGCTGGCTTGGTTTCCATTGTAATCATGTCTTTTGCAGAAATGGCCCAACAATTTCTCAAAACCCATGACCGTGTTTTTTTTTCCAGCAGAACCGCAGTGCATTGTGCAAAAAGCTTGTTTTATAATTCTGTAGACATGATTTTTTTGTCCCCATGGACAATATTGGAAGCATGTTTGCAAAATATGCATTTCAGAGTTATTGAGCATCAAAAGTCTTGAATCCTTCTGCTTCAAAAGAGAAGAAGAAGTAGTCTTTGTTATGATCCATTTTCTTGTGGAAGAGTGTGCTAGAGTTTCCAATCCCGTTGTGGATGTGAGAAAAACTATGTTGGCCATAGAATTTGATATAATCTGTAGGATTAAATTGGGTCGAAATTAATTAGACAAGGAGGCATATGACATATGACGGGATCTGAGGAAATGATTAAGGAATTTGGCTTCTTGCTTAGTGATTTCGATATTGGAAACTTCATGCTGTACTTGGGATTGATGGATCTCCAAGGTCTAGGTTGTTAGCATAAAGTGATTCACAAGAACATAGATGCATTCTATGAGAAGTTCATATAGGACCATCTTCCCTAGAAATACATGTGAGAAACCAGGGATTTCATCGATGTTTTACTTGCATTGTCTGAACATAATGGTGTAGAGGCCAATATTAGACAAAATAACACAAAATCCACCCTTATAAATATGTACCATTGTCATGAATCTTTACATAGGGCATGAAGGAAGCATATGTGTTATCTCTCTAACAATGAATGAAGCATATATATGGTTGAACCTTTTTCCAATTGATCATGTTTGCATTCTTACTTAAGAAACTAGTTTTCCCTTCTTCATTTTTAATTTTTTCTTACAACACCCAACAAGTATGGAACAATTAAGATATGGGTTATTTAGAGGTTGATTCTATGAATTTAATGCTCAAGGATGTGTCTATTTCAAAAAATTCTCAAGGATGTGTCTATTTCAAAAACTTTAGAGGTCATCCTCATAGGAGTCATGATAGGCATATTTCTTCCCCTAACATGAAGAAGGTCCAATATCAACCTGTGAAGTACTATGATTTCTTAAGTATTTTCATGATAACAAATATATATTTGATGTTTTATAGATCATAATGGCCTCTCAAGCACATTTTTCTAAACACATTAGAATTCACAACAAAACACTCATGTAGATCACTCAATGTCTAGATGCACTTTAGTATTTGATTAAAGTAGTTTATGCAGTGATGATGCCCCCTTTGGCCTTAGTGTTTGAATCTAGGCTCTAATACCATATGTAGCGTTTTTCCATGAGATGCTATGCAATAATATTTACTGACTTAAATTGCTATGCTTTAAGAGCTTTGTTTTGAACATAATTTGTTGCATACACCATAACCATAACTATTTTACATTTTTCAAATGATAATTCTAAGTTTAAAACAATCTTTTTTCTAGGATGAGTTTAAGTAAGAAGTTGGTAGCATCATATGTTCACCTTAATACTTAAACATTTAAATAGAAACATAACAAAATACTAAGTAAAATACCTCCTCTTTGATTTGAATCTGATCAATAGTAGTGTAGTCCAACTAGTAGTAGGAAGATGTCATCAAAGTCTCATTTGACCATTTGCATATAGTATACCAAAATTATTCTTCCAACCAACGAGGAGCATATCCAACTTCCTAGTTGCAATAAAACTTTGTGTTTCTTGGCCATCTGTGCCTATGAATCCAAGAACAATAAAGAAAAATATGCTCCAATTTTTTTATCATAGTGAAATATTTCTTCCAAGAATTATCCAATCTCTCAACAAGCTTGTTGAAGTTTGAATATGTTAATATCGAAACAACAACCTCAAGAGGATACAAATCTCCCTGCAATTTATAGAGGTGGTACTCCTCTTTGGATACAAGTTACATCTTGAATATATTGAATTAGGGAGAATGCTATACAACAAACCCTAAATATTTATTGCTTTGATTTTTGCATGGAATGGTTCTTGATAACCATGTCTGATCTTTATGTGCAACAAATATATTCTCAACAATAAAAAGATTGAAGGAAGGCTTCAATATCAAAATATATCCATGCTCAACATCATATCTACAACCATTAAAATCACATATAAATAGTGGACAATCCATATCTTCTCAAAATAAAAATAAAAATGAGAGAATAGTTTTGATCATATCAAAGGACTTTAAAAGAGTTTTGCATTTAATGCTGAAATAATTTGATAGACAAACTCCAAAAGTCTCACACATAAATCCCAAGATCTGAAGTCAATAGAGCAATGCCCCAAAATAGTTCTCCATGGAGTTTTATTCATGAAAGATATTCAACAATACATAAAATCTATTTAGTAGTCACATACATGTCTATAAATACTCCATGATGATATAATAAAAGTTTTGGAAGATTACAATAAGAACACTCAAGAAATCAACCTTATGTTTAGTTAAGAAATATGAACAAAAAGACTTGAAAAAATGGTGTAGAAGAAGAAGACTGGAGAAGAAGGAGATCTTTGTTTGCTGATCAAAATATTGGTTGCATTTGATGGCTGGACCCTTGTGCTAGAATCTTCTGCTCTGATAATAAAACCTTCTCTCTTTGTCTCTAACCTCTTTTGATGAATCCCTTTTTTGTTTTTTAAAACCGGTTCTTCTAACTTCTCGAGTAGTTATTTATTTCTTGGAAAAATCACTTTAATTAATGCCCCAATAAATTCCCTTTAATTAATTTACATCATTGACATCCACATCTTGAAGTGGGCCTTTTTCATCTTTCATAAAATCTTTTTAAATAAACTTTTATTTTTGAAAATTTTAATTAACTTCCTTTTAAAAGAGAGGATTGTAATTTAAATTTATGGACAAGATATTTAACTTTTCAGCCATGGAAATAAATTTAGATGTGATATTCATCGTCTTATATTTCCAACGAGTCCTCCTAAGCACAATTTCGATTCCTTGATCTTAATATACGATCTTGTGAAGTCGAGGTATCAAATAGATTTATTAGTGCACCATAAAATTATTACTGATTGTTCTTTCCATTTCTGAGAAAACTATGGTCAATTTCAATCCTTGAAACCTGTTTCACCATCTTCCTTCTCGAATTATCTTTCCAACGAGGTAAAGTTTGTCCAAATTTGACTCTCAGATCTCAATATATGACCTCTGGAACATCAAGGCTCAACAACCGTCGATCAGTTTTCTTGGGGCAATCTGGGCCCTTGATTTCAATTTTGTCATTTTCTTTAAAAATTGACTTTTCTTCATAAAATGAATATCCCACATGAACATGAGTTTTTGGAAATTTAATGTATATAATTAAAAGTGTATTATGCTTTACATGTGAATCATGAAGAAATTGTAGAGACCAGGAGATTCGTCCCCTTAGAAAATTAGTTAAATAATTAAATATTTTGACTGCCTAGTCTAGTGGCGATGAGTCAATGATGAGTCAACCTATACATCATCACCACATGTCATGATATTATTCTCTGACATGTGTCATCTTCGAATTGGTTAATAGAGTTTCCATGTGATGAATGGTTGGCCGCCAAGTGGAAATATTTCATTGGTTAAGGATATAATGTAAGAAAATTTGATTAGTGGGTGAAAAAGTGGACGAGAGGTGAAGGGAGGAAGGTGGGTATGGAGGAGTATGGTCGGTTCACAAGTCGGTGGAGGTGAGGGAGGGGAATGGGTTGAACCTACCATGAGTGAACCCATGTTGATAATGATGAAGGAAGGAAGGGAGTAGAGAGATAAGGAGGGAGGAGAGAGAGGCAGGATCAAAGGTGATGGGGGTGTGAAATATGAACTTGTGGAGGTATGAAATTGATAAAGGAGAGATAAGGAGGGGTGAGGGAAGGTAAGAGAATATGAAAACGTAAAATAAACTAGGTGTTAGGAGGATAAGAGAGGAGAAGGAAGTTATGAGAAGAGAAGGATTTTTCAACAAAAAATCTAAGTATGGAGAATGTAAGAGAGGGGAAATGGGAGAGTGAATAATTTTGAAAATATTCTAAGTATGAAGAAGAGAGGAGATGTGGTATAGGAGAGGAGATTCAAGAAAAATTCTAAGTGTGGGAAGAGGGGAAGC
>ML812818.1:15086-43282 GCA_009831015.1 Picea engelmannii
ATCTCCATTGAAGCATGTTCTAGAGCCCTACCTTTGTAACACTCTAACATCATTGCTTCATTAAGCTTTTATTTATCTCAAGCTTGAGTTAAAGAAGAAGGAAAACCGCTAGGGCAGAGGGTTACCTACTTCCTAGTAGTCGTAAATAGAACCAATTGCATCCAATAGAACCAAACTGTCTTCAACATACTTGCACCTGATGATGCATATCTTTATGGCACATGGAGTTGACCCCCTAGTTGAATAGGCGGTCAACACACCCTATCTAGTTAATCAACATATATAGATCTACAAGAATACTCTTTGCAAGATCTACTCAAATAACACTTTACCTAAGATCCATCTATGCAACCACCATATCAAATTAAAACAAGATTACCTCATGTGATGTAAGAACCCAAACACTTGTAGCTCTTCCAAAAATCCTCCAAAGTTTCTCCTTTATTATTACTCAAGAAAAGTCTTGGAGAAATACTTGCTCCAAAGCCCTAAGAGCCAAAGAATGGAAAAGATGGAACAAGAAGAGATAGAGAGAGAATGGAAAATCAAGTAGCATAACAATAGCTCAAGATATGGTGAGGAAGAAGTGAGGAGAGGGATCTATTTATACTTGGAGAGGCAAACTCACCCCTCTTGGATCAATGCCAAGTGTCCACCACCAAGCAAAAAAAGAGATCCCAAGGCTAGGGCGCACCATCTAGGGTTTAGATCTTAGATCTAGGGTGTAGATGGGTGAGGGGGTGTTGGAATCAAGCAAAAGAGGTGTGGGAGGCTATGGGATACGTGCCAATGGAGTGGAGAGAGTTAAATAAAAAAAATTTAAATTATTTAGAAATTTCCAAGTGAAGGGGGGGCGTAACTCTCCTAGGAGGGCAACACCATTTGGGGATGAGAGAGGAAAGGGAGGCAATCAATAAGGTAGGGGGAGTGGGATCACCCTAGGAGGTGACGTGGGAGGTAAAGAGAGACAAATCACAAGTGAGAGGGGCCCCCCACACATCAAACTTAAGTCACAACTTTGCATCACTAAAGGAGGGTGTCAATCCCCCCTAGGGGGTGTAACTTTTTGAGTGATGTGAAGGGGTGAGGGTAAAGAAAGGTTAAATCAAGGTTGGGTGGGTAGGAAAGTCTTAGGGAGTCTCTCTCTAACCTTTATCCATCTTTTAACATCCTTCTAACTCATTATTACAATTTTACATTTTTCCATGTTTGGACTTTAGCAATTAAGATTGTTGTTTTTTACTGACTGACACTCCAGGTGGACAAACCCATAGCAAAAGTTGTCTGACTGAGCTGAAACTTGGTCCATGGATGTAGGGGGGTGCTATTCCATTTCTTTTGAGCACAAATACCCCTATCAAAAGTCCAAGGACCTAGTTTTTACAATTTTTGCTCAAAAATAATAATTAATTAAATAATTAAACCTCCAAACTTAGGGAAATTTAATTAAAAAAAACTAATCTAGACTCAACAGAATTCCGCGAAACTTTCTAAGATGTCTTTCATGGTCATTTACAATAATTCCTAACAATAGTTACCAAAAGATAAACCCACTGGAACGTCATTTACCACTTTGGAGGAATTATTGCAAGTGTGAGGGAAAAACTCAAGGGAAATCAATAAGGCTGAAAAGCCCAATTGATAACCTAAGGATAAAAAACCCTCGGTGAAAGGAACTCTCCCAGTGAACCAATCCCAAGGTAACTGACCTAGACATGATCCATGCAGACCTATTACATTATTGACCCACGCAGGGGTGCGGAAATTCTAGTTACAAAAAGAAGTGTTGGAGCCAAACATGCCCTGTAAAACCAAAAGTCTTCAACCAATTTGCATTTGATGATGCATCTCTTCATGGCACATGGAGTTGACCACCTATGTTGGAGAGGCGGTCAACACAACTGTTAAAGTTGATTTTTACATTGCCTTCTTAGCTTCTGACAACTGCTAGCATATTGCTAATTCTAGGTTACCATTTTGGGTCATTTTTTAAGCTTGTTTAAGGCATAATTGTGAAGCTATCATTATATATACATTGTTGTTATAAATTTTTGTTTGTTTCATCTTGTATATAAACTGATTGCTTTTATTTAAAGTCCAAGGTTTTACGAAGCACTAATATCAATTGTTACTTGCAAATAGTGTTTTCTTGTTGTCTTGTTCTGGGAAGGTACACTTAAACAAATCTTTGCTTCATCTTATTAAACCTTTGGGGCTTTATGATCAGTGTGACTTGTGAGAGGGGAAGAACTTTTCTCAACACTATTACCTTTGCCTTTTCAAACCCCAGGTCATCGAGGACGTCTCCCCTGGGCTTTCACCCCTAAAGAGAAAGAGGTGTCTTATTTAGGTGACAGTGATAGGACAACCTCTTGTTACACCAATTTAATGTTCACTTGCCTTTGGCTTTTGGGAAAGTACAAATTGTGCAATAACAGGCCCTAAACAGTGTTTTTAGCTACTCAAAAACCCAGAAAACGGAGTGTACCAAGTTACACTTTGTCTCTGCAGCTCAAATGAAAGAGCTCAGAGAGAGATTTCTAACAATGTAAACCATTCGTCAAATGGAGCTTTTATGAGGAAGTTACAGGGCAAACAGTGGAAGGTAAATTTTAAGACCCAACTAACTTCAAAGGGCCATAACTTTCCGATCCGAAATCAGATTGAGGCACAAGAGCAGTCTATGGAAAGCTATTGAACCATAGAAAACAGTGCAGGAGCTGAATTAAAATTCTGGGCATGTTAAAAAAGTTTAAGATGGCACAGAAGGTACCTGCATCATTCCAGACCAAAAACACTAATTGGCCTAGAACTTCAAGAGGTTGTAACTAGCAGCCCAGAACCCAAAAAGAGGTGAAACTTGGACAGACTATCCAAAATATGTATATGAAGAAACCCAATTGAAATCCTACCAAAACTCTAATGGAGTAGGTGCAAAAATACATAATTACAGTGCAGATTTGCACCAAGTTGAAGTGTGAACAAGAAGTGTTAGCAGACATAACCATCACTCCCCGAGGCATTCCAATAGGAGAGCACACAACAGCTCAAGTCCATCCCCTGTCAGGGAGCATAAGAGGTCTGGGGTGGATGAGCTACGAGGAGAAATGAACAAAATCAAACCTCCTATATTTGATGGTGAGCACAAGAAGGATGAAGATGCAAAGCCAGACATGGTTGCTGGCCATGAGAAAATATTTTCAATTGCATAATTACTCTTCACACGCAGAAGGAAGAATTGTCATCTATCAACTCAAGGGAAAGGCATCCATGTGGTGAGATCAGCTTGTGCAGGTGCAACACATTAAAAAGAAAAATGTTACTTGGAAGGAATTCAAGAAGTATTTCGAAAAGAAATACTTGACTAAGAGATACTATGACAAGAAAATGAAAGAGTTCTTTGAACTCAAACTTGGGAGTATGACCATAGATGAATATGAAAGAAGGTTTTTAGAACTGCTGAAGTATGTTTTTTCACCAAGGATGAGACAGTTAAGATTCAAAGGTATTTGAGTGGATTGTCATCATTCATCAGTTACAAAATACAATATGATGATCCCAAAACATTTGAGGAGACCATAAGGCGAGCTAAATGCCTATATGATCAACAAAAAGCAAGGCCAACTTTCCAAAAATCTTGGGAAGACAAGAAGAAATTCAAGATGGATCAAAGGAAGATGGGGACTAAGCCACCATTTTTCAGAAATAGGTCTCAGGGATAGCCAACTTCTAGAGAACCCAGAATGATTAAGACGGGGGAGCAAAGGTCAAGGCAGCCACCTATTCAATGTTGAGGTTGTAAAGGAAATCATATGTTTAGAGATTGTCCTCACAGAGGTGAAAAAGTGAGAACTGTTCACAATGTACAGCAAGCTGAAACAGTGGAGGACATGGGCAGAAATGTACCAAGGATCTATGCAGCCCTAGGCAACAAGGAAGCAGATTTTCAGTCACATATGATTGAAGTGGAAGGTATGATCAACAACCAAACCATTGCTATTTTAATTGATTCAGGAGCTAGTCATAGTTATATAGATCCTAAGATGGTGGAAAGTTTGCATTTGCCAAAAAGCAAGCATGGAAAATCTTGGTTGGTTCAGTTGGCTACCGAAGCCAAAAGAAAATTTAATGAGATGGTTAAATCATGTCCTATGGACATGAATGGACTGAACACCAGGGCAGATTTGAACATCTTGCCTTTAGGTTCCTATGATTGTCTAATTGGGATGGATTGGTTGGACCAACATCATGCTATCTTAGATTGTCATAACAAGGCATTTACTTGCTTGGATGAGGAAGGGAACCTAAGGACAGTGCAGGGAATTCCCAGGGCAGTAACCATCAGAGAAATTTCAGCATTGCAGCTAAAGAAAAGTTACAGAAAAGGGTGTCAAATGTTTGCAGCACGTATGGAAGAGACACCTAAAGATAAGGTGTCAAATATTGAAGATTATGCAGTCCTAAAAGAGTTTGAAGATGTGTTTAAGAAAATACCGGGATTACCCCCTAAAAGAGACATTGATTTCTCTATAAATTTGATGCCTGGAGCAGCTCTAGTATCCAAGACTCCCTACAGGATGAGTACACCAGAACTGAAGGAGTTGCAAATGCAACTTGAAGAGATTTGAAGAAGGGGTATATACGCCCAAGTGTCACCTTGGGGTGCCCCAGTTTTATTTGTGAAGAAGAAGGATGGAACATTGAGACTTTGCATTGACTTCAGGCAATTGAACAAAGTAACTGTGAAGAATAAGTATCATTTTCCAAGGATTGATGACCTCTTTGATCAGTTGAAAGATGCAAAAATATTCTCCAAGATTGATCTCAGGTCAGGTTATCATCAGGTAAGAATTAAAGAAGAAGACATCAGCAAGACTGCTTTCAGAACAAGGTATGGTCATTATGAGTTCACAGTGGTGCCATTTGGGTTATCAAATGCACCAGTTGTCTTCATGTGTTTAATGAATGGTATTTTCAGAGAATACTTAGATAAGTTTGTCATTGTATTTTTAGATGACATTCTTATATATTCTAAGTCGGAGGAAGAGCATGAACAACACTTGAGGATGGAATTACAGGTATTAAAGGAGCATCAGTTGTATGCCAAATTGAGCAAGTGCTCATTTTATCAAAAGCAAATTCATTATTTGGGGCATATCATTTCAGACGAAGGGATAGCAGTGGATCTTGAGAAGATAGAAGCCATTAGAGGATGGTCGGCGTCAAAGAATGTGACAGAGGTCAGATCATTCATGGGCCTTGCAGGCTACTATAGGAGATTTATTGAAGGATTCTCAAAGATTGCACACCCAATCACTTCCTTGCAAAAGAAGGGTGTCAAGTTTCAGTGGACATTGGATTGTCAAAAGAGTTTCCAACACTTGAAGCAATTATTAACGAATGTTCCAATTTTAAGGATTGCAAATCCAAATGAAGACTTCATTGTATGCATACATGCATGTAAAGAAGGACTTGGTGGAGTCCTCGGTCAAAATGGGTTTGTTGTATGTTATGAATCAAGGAAGTTGAAGGAGCATGAAAGGCACTATGTCACTCATGATTTGGAGTTGGCAGTCATAGTGCATGCCTTGAGGAAGTGGAGGCACTACCTCATGGGGAAAAGGTTCGAGCTGAGGACAAACCATAATGGTCTAAAATATTTATTTGATCAGCCAACTCTAAATGCCAGGCAAAGCAGGTGGTTAGAATTTCTCAGTGAATATGACTTTGATATAAAGCATATCAAAGGGAAAGAGAACAAGGTGGTTGATGCACTCAGCAGAAGAGTGCATGAATTGCATGCTACAACCATTAGCATGTACCAATCAGATTTGAAAGACAGAATCTTGGAGGCTGCAAAATCAGATTTGCAATACAAGGAATTAGTGACAAAATTACAGCAAGGTATTTTGCAGCAAAAAATTGAAAACTATAAGCTAGAAAATGATGGAATTCTCATATACAAGGGCAGAATTTATGTACCAAATTCCCAAGAATTGAAAAACCTGAAGTTGAGAGAAATGCATAATGTACCTTATGTTGGGCACCCAGGTTATCAGAAAACTATTGCAGATGTCAAGAGACTATTATTGGCCAAGAATGAAGAAAGAAGTTGTTGATTTTATTGCCAAATGTTTGGAGTGTCAAAAGGTCAAGGTTGAGCATAGACACCCAGCTGGTTTGCTACAGCCATTACCCATTCCTGAGTGGAAATGGGAAGTTGTAATGATGGATTTCAACACCAAACCGCCCAGAACAAGAAAGCAGCATGATTCTATCATGGTAGTGGTGGACAAGTTTACCAAAGCTGCCCATTTCATTCCAGTGAAGCCCACTCACAAGGCAGCCAACATTGTTGATATTTATATGAGAGAAATTGTTCGATTACATGGTATACCCAAGACAATTGTGTCTGACAGAGATCCAAAATTTACATCAAATTTTTGGAAAGGATTATTTAAGGGATTTGGAACAAATTTGAATTTTAGTACAGCTTATCATCCAGAATCAGAAGGAAAAACAGAGAGGGTGAATCAAGTGGTTGAGGATGTATGTGATGGGTAAACCATAAAAATGGGAAGACTACCTACACTTAGTAGAGTTTGCTTATAAAAATGGGTACCAAGCATCTCTAATGATGAGCCCATTTGAGGCACTTTATGGCAGAAGGTGCAACACACCGGTAAGTTGGGACAACCCAGCAGATAGAGCAATAGTTGGGCCAGAATTACTTAGGGAAATGGAAGAGTAAACGTTGAAAATAAAACAGAATTTAAAGGTTTCCCAAGACAAGCAAAAAAGCTATGCTAATAAGGGCAGAACCCACAGAGAATTTAAAGTGGGTGATCATGTATTCTTGAAAGTGAAGACCAACAGAAGTTCCCTGAAATTGGGAAATTGTTCAAAGTTGGCAGCTCGCTATTGTGGATCGTTTGAAATCCTAGAGAGAATTGGGCCTGTAGCATACATGCTTGCCTTGCCTGCATCAATGTCTATTCATAATGTATTCCATGTATCATTGCTCAAAAAGTATATACCTGATGCTAATCATGTCATTGGTTGGAATGTGATTCAGGTGGAGCAAGAAGGCGCCTTTCAAGTGCATCCGGTGTGCATATTGGATCGGAAGATCAAGCAGCTCCCGAATTGAGCCATAGAGCTAGTAAAGGTCCAATGGACCTGGTACAGTCCTGAAAATGCAACTTAGGAGCACGAGGATGCTATGCGGGCAGAATACCCGCTTATTTTTGAGGATTTTTTAAATTTTGGTTGTATATGTGTATATATTGCACTAAGGACAATGCATAAATAAGGGGAGGGGAATGTAATACCCCTAGGCCGAACCCCAACTGTAAATGTAAATACAAATGTACTTAAGTTGGTGAGTTGTTTGATATCATTTTTTTTGCATACACCTTCCATGGTATAGTGCGCACATGTACTGGGCACTAAAATGATGGAGTGTGCACATTCTAGGATACTGCGTGCAGCAAACTTAAGTGCGCGCGATTTTGAGGCCAGAGAGCCTTTGTGTATATGTTGTGTCTTGAGGCTGGTGAGCCAGGATGTAGAAAGAACAGTATATTTGTAATGAAAATGCAAATGTAATCACATGCAAATATTAATGAAAAACACATCACTGCGACAGACCAACCATGTAAAAGAGTAAGGGGGACTAAACTCCACTAGTTAGGGAAAGGGGACTAAAAGTTAAGGATAAGGGCTAAGCTAGGGAGCTTAAGCCAAAAAGGGATATTATATTAATATTCCTTAAAGTATAAAGTATGAATAATTATTTTATCCTAAGTTCTAAGGATGGGAACAAGTGGGCCTAAGTAGTTCTCAATATGACAAGTGTCAAGTTGGGAATATGCATACATATAGTTTGGACTTAGTTCATTTTCCCATTCATGCCATCATCATTCACTCACTCATTCAGTTGTCCTCCATACCTTCCTGTACTTGTACCCATACATGTACCTGTACCTGGTTAGCTTAGGAGCTGGACTGAAGAAGCGAGTTGTCAGGCCCGTGAGAAATTCTCTCGAGGTGAGAATTGTTGGGAATTGATCTCCCGAAGGTGCCAAACTGCAGCTACGGGGCTCTGAGACTTCCTGTCCGGCCTGTTGTTGAAGCCCCGGAAAGGAAGTGGGGCAGCCGAAGGAATGTTGAGCAGATAAGGGGCACACTTCCTAGGGTGGGACAGGCATGTGGGGAATGAGGGATTGTAGGCTGTTAGTTTGAGTTGGCACCTATGACGGAGTTTTTCCTGTTGTCTGAGATACATCATCCTGGTTAGGAATTCCTTTACCCGAGTGGAGTTTAGTCCCAGCTTGGGGGTGACCCACTGCTAAGAGTTTTGAGCAGTGTGGTCTAAGGTTGGGAGGAACGTGGAAGGTTTGCACGCAGTTGGTGATATTTTTACCAAGATAAGTGTTAATTGTGTGTTAAATTACATGCCGCATTATTATGTATGTGTTTATTTTTATGGGTTTTTTCCTGTGTGTGTTGCATGTGTATTTTTATTATTATTTTCTATGAATTTGTGCATTTGTAGAGTTTCTATATGTTTTAATTTTGTATACAGTTCGAAAATTTTATGTGGCATAGCCCAGTTGGATGTTGGGGTTGCTATAGGAGTAGTTCTGGGAAACCCTTCAAAGTGTAAGTATAAGTGAATGAAATGCTATGGGATTTACTTCATGGTCATGGTGTCATTGACATGCAAGGCCATGTGTGGGTTCATCTCCATGAGCGCCTTTGTAAAGGGAGTGCTTGGTGCTTGAGTTACCCTTTCCTTGGTAGTGTGTGTATTCCAAACCCCTTCTTGCCTTTGATATTCATTTATTGCTTTGCAAGTTCCCTTTTTAGGTTCATGCATTTATTTTTATTGGGATTCAATTAAGTCCTTTAATTTGATATGCATTCAATGCATTAAGACTAGGGGCGATCACCTCATAGTGAAGGGGTAAAGCTCAAGTTGACTTTGGCTTTTGATTTGTCAATTTCCATCCCACTTTTATTTTACATTTTTAACATGCTCTTAACATTCTTTTTTACCAACTTCATCAACCTCGGGCATTCTAACCTCTTCTTCTCATAGGAGGATGAAGGCACGAACCTTTTTGGTGTACATGTAACAGCCATTTCCAAAAGATAGACAACAGAAGGAAAATAGATGGAACGTATTAAGCATGGAACAGAGTGGTACATTACCCCTATCAAGGCCTCCTAGTAGTATACTTGTTTCCCAAGAGTGACAACACTGGACTAGGACACGTATGATGGCCACTAAGGTGAAACAAGGCAAAAAGCATAATTTCAGAGAAATCGTGACCCATTATCTAACTTCAACCCATGATCCTCACCTAAATGCCTAATGCATTAAATGTGACACTTTATATGAAACAGTGACTAAAGTACCTCGTGTGTCTTGGACCAGCATCATCGGATAAACTATGTTGATCAAGTGAATAAGTTGAGCTGTGATGAGGGGGGAGGCATCTAAGGGGATATTATCTGTGAAGAATGTTGATCATCATCATCAAGCTCATTGTCTGCGAATCTGGATCATAAGGCATGACCTCCTCTAGTTACCCCTAGGTGAGAGAGGGTAACATGATAAATATTAATTTTTGCCAACAACATATGCAAAGCTTGTGATAATATTAATTTTAGCCAAAAAAATCCCTAGAATTACTGAAATCAATCTTTTAGTGGATACACACACACACCCCTCACACTCTTAGATTCATAAAAAAAACATTGGTAGAGTTACATCAATTTCAATTAAACATAGAAAGTTGTGTTCATTGACAAAGACAATACACACTCTGACTTGAAAATGTAAAAAACACTTCTCATTGAAATGGAAGGTATAGAAAAAACATAAAAGCATTCCATATGGGAGAAGCCCCCCTCACATTATTTGTTTTACATATTTATTCCACCCTTAGGAGGAAACTAAAATGGTTTAGCTATCCTCTTTATTGTAACTAAAAACATGAAATGGAGATCTATGCAATTCCATATCGTGTTCGTTCTCCCCGCTTAACCTATGTTGATTTGTTCACTCGTTAGTCTTCCTGGGTTGTCTATTGGTTCTAGCATCATTGCAAGTTTGTGATTTGTGGGAGCTTTGTTCCACATGTCTACAAATCCTCGCATCATTTTTTGGTCTTCAAAGCCTTTGAGCTTTTCTTACATCCTTTGGCATGTATTCCCATCCCACCAAAACTTTACATGATGGATCCCACACCTACTACATGTTGCTCAGGCAAGTTATCAAGGCTTTTGCTCGACAGTTGGTAATGTTTCATTCCCTAGTCTCTACAAACACTCGAAACCCTACGACCTTGAATGAAGGGTCACATTGCCACATGTAACTCGAACACAGGCATTTGACAGTTTGAGTTGTGCTTAGAGAAGTTTTGCCCAATCCTTCCTTCAAAATCTCTCAACCTTGAAACAAAGTCATGCTACCACATGTTGTCATTACGGGTATTTGGGCCTTTGGAGCTCTGCCTTAGTTATTAGTCTATCCCTTTATTATGTTTACTAGAAAAACCTCGAATGGAACTATTTGGGTCTTTGGGTATTTAGGCTTATGGAGCTACGCTTTTAAAATTGTTATAAATTCTTCTCCTCAAAACCTTAAAATCCTGAAACACTGCCCAGTTTCCATGTATCACTCGAGCAAGTCATTCAATTGTTTGAGCCTTTCTCTCCACTTTGAGTGTTTCCCACCTCCACTGCATTAATCTCAAGAGAACCCTAAATGAAGACATTGCCTCCATGTACCTACCCTTTAGGCTATTCAGGGATTCAAGGAGTTTGGCATATCTCAAATTCTCTACCTCCACCACTCCAAACCCTAAACTACTGAGAGGTTGAATGACTCATACTTAGTCATCTTTCCACTTGGGCCTCTTGATCTCCCTAGGGATATGCACTCAAGTAGGATTTGCGTTGGCTCATCCATTGTTGTAATCATGTTATTGACTACTTCAAGGATGTGCACTAATCTCTATTGAACTTTCCGACCTCAAATCCTCAAAACTCAATCCAAAATATGGACCGTAGCTGGGTGATCATATATGTACTCTAGATACATACAAAAAGGCATCGAAAACAATCAAAATTTAAGTGAATATATGACCTACTTGTACGTGAGCCTCATTTGGTGTAGAGGGATTGGCAAGTCCAATTTGATGCATATGTTGTGTCACAAGGTCGAAACTGAAGGCGATAGGGTAACAGCATCCCTGCAAAGTGTGTCTCATATGCCCAATCTACTAGGACTTAGACCTAAAAATTTGCCATAACCCTTATGCTGTCACTGTTTATATATGATATTGTACTTGATTATATACTATGTTTCTTCATGATCCTAAATAGTTTTAATTTCAGGTATAAATTTTTTGGCACCTGCAAACCTAAAGTTTAAAATTATCAAGATACAGAGAAGGAATAAAAGATACACGTCAATGGAACAACACCATCTAAACTCTTCTTTGAATGTGTCTAGTTGAGAACCTCTATTATACCCTCATTCCAAATTTACAATGACGTTGCAAAGACAATCACTCCGGAAACAAGTGGTGCACTCATTCTTCTTTGTGCATACCCACAGGGTTAACTCGTCGTTTCATGGAGATGCAATACTCAATTCAGTTTTGGTATGCATGATTTTTCTATAGGTTTTGGGCCAAACAACATCTGAGATATTACCAAAATTTAGTCCAAGAGTAGGAAGATATATTCTTCCAATACTGAACTTATTCTTCAGGGTACAAGAAAAAAGTTCTAATGCCAAAAGATTTACAATACTCCCAGCAAGTATGCAAAACAGACATTCTATCGTATAAATATTCCCATGCATTCTATTAGTCTCTTGTTTTGAAAATAATGAGTGAAATGAGTGTTACCTTGGCCATTTTTTTCCTGAATAAAAAGAGGAAGATATTATCCAGTGGGCCAGGCTCGTAATTGAGTTGCGTCGCGCCATTTTCAGTTGGCTGAGATTAGAAGACAACCATCAATCACACACTCGGTCAGTCAGTAACAAGGTACATAAAGATCTGTTTATGAATGAGTGACACGATAGAAAATAAAAACAACCCAACTGTAGCTAAAAGGAATGATCTCCGTGGACGACGATGCATTTTAGTTGTAATCCAATTGGGATTGGAAATTCTTGTCGGGCGGAAGAAGCTGCTTGAGCCAAAATCAATAGAGGAGGAAATGGGAGTAAAATTGTTGGCTTGGCACCACAAACCCATTGTGCTCTTCTCGTGTAGGGCGAACGAGTGAAGAACACGGCCACTAAGGGGCATTTTGCACTACTGGTTTGTTTAAATTATGATAAGCTTTGTGTGAAATCACTGCTTTACTCTAGTCATTGTTTATGCGGTTGCGTGTCCACGATCATTGTGAAATGCATCCCACAATAACTGTAATATGGTGTGGTAATTTCGAAGTCCGCGGTATAAGTTTGAAAGACGTGTATCGGACGGATATCTTGGTTTTGATCTTTAATGTTTTAGGGTTTTGCTGGTTATACATGTATCCTATTGAATGGTGGGCATTGTCCTATTATGGGCTCGGTCACATAATCCCATAGGTTCAACCACATAATTTTATGGGGAAAAATTAGTATACATTTGAAGTGGGTGTAAGGGAACGTTGGGGTAGGATTTCTTTAATGGAGTATGGGAAAAAAATTTGAAAATCAACATATATTGGTATGTATCCATTTTAACTTCGGATTTATCAAGTGTTGAGAGGGATCAAATCTGGAGGTGCAAATCTTTAACCTTTTCTCAAGTGTTGAACTCTAAAAAAAGGTTTGCACCTTAATCTGAAATCTAAATTAATATGACGGTTAAGAGGTTAAGATGGATAAGAGTGATCACTAGGTGGAATTCACATGATCACTATTGTTGGTGCAATGTAACATGGATCTATATTCATCATTTGATCGCCTCTTATCCATTACTCTAAACAAATTCATAATCTAGCATATTTTACCCGCTACTATTCTTATTTGCAATTTGTTCTCGTAGTTTTTCTTCTTAGCAATATGTTATTATTGAATTTGATTGATTTGGTGTGTGTGTGTGTGTTTGTGTGAAACGGTGCGTCTAATAGTTGTTTCGTTTTATTAAACCAACTTTATTTTTATAAAAAAAAAATTAATTGAGTCGACTTTATTATTATTATTATAATTATAATTATAACATTACACTTAACACTTTACGCCTCAATACGTCCCCTATACTGGGTTGTAGAGTGCCTCTCGGCTCAAAGATAAGATTTATGAGAATAAATTAGATTAACAAATTATAAATTATTCTGTATTCAAGCTTTAAAAAAAATCATTATCAAAATAGTAAATTCCATATCCAAGACTATCTAAATATGAAAATTACAAGTTAGGAGAACTTTTTTTTAGTGAAGGCGATAGAGAATGTAAATGTGCATCCTCTTGTTTACAAAGAGAGACATATGCACTATCTTTCATTTTTGCATACAATCGAATGAGAATGGTGGCAAGATTCAAATTCCTGCCAAAGATGTGGTGCGGGAAATTTTTGTGAAGGTTAATTCTTGACGCTCTATATTTCCAATGTCGATGGTTGACTTTGTCAACGTCAAACCTTGTGATGTATGTATAGTTAATGCCTAGGCCATTTTGAGGAGGATTTGTTTTCCACCCCCTGCAATGGGGGGCATTGTTATATAATTTTTGTGAGATTGGTCCTAGGGCAAACCAAGGTACTTATCAAATGTGAAAACAATGCACATTGGCAACTTTGGAGGCTCCAATGCATGCATGAATGCAATATGCATTACAACAACGAATCTTCCATTGACCAAACCTATTTGGATCCACAAATTGTAGGACAACATAACTCTTTGATCAACAGAAAGCAATATTTGGTCTTCTAGTTGATGGTCGTCATGTTGTTGTCGTGTCACATGGGCTATGGCTTCCGCGGAGATGAGTGTAATGGACATATGCAAGGATTTGAGCATACTTCTGTTGTGGTTTGGCACAAGGACATTTGTCGCAAACAAGTTGATAGATGCATTAAAGCTTTCACATTCTTCCAAGAATAGCAATTTGTTAGTCCTAGACTGAAGGAGCTCACAATCCTTTATCGTCAATGTTGTGTTTCAAATGTTTGTTAGCATTTGGTGGAAGCGAAGTTGGATGGTGTCTTTTCTCTGTTGGTGAAATACTTATTCTAGAATAATTACAACGATAAAGGTTGTCCATAAATCCCTTCATGGCGTCACACCTGCATACAAGGGTTTTTCCATGACTAGGGGTAGTTATCCCAAGTCCCCCACAAGAATTATTGAACCATGTCTGAATGGTGAGTCTACATGTTCTAGAAATGCCTCACGTAGCTAGCTCTCAATCTGCAATAGGAGTTTAGGACCTGTGAAGCTCATCTCATTAATGAGAATGTATTGAATATCTTTCATTTCTTCTTGGAAGGTTGTCAATCTTTGTCCATGTAAAGGCCTCATATGCGTTATAGGGATTTTAAGGGAGACGTGTATAGTACTTGCATGAATGTTAAAAGTGGACCAACAATGAGGGCGAGGAGCATTATTTGACTATGATCAATAGGGGATTTTGCAAACATCATCTCTTTGATGATGCTTGTAAGGTATAACTTACCTATGCATGTTTTTGCCCTAGATGATCATTCTCAAAGTTTTATTGTAATCTCTGAGCTTGAGTGTTCTAGTAATATGTCAAGTGTAAGTTGTTGATTTAGTGACAAAACTCTTTTACATGGATGATGTGTCCTTGTTGTTTGAATGACTCTAGTAGTCAAATCATTGAGGTTGATGAAATAGGGTGTTGTATTCAAAGTGGCATCTATTATTCTAAGGTTAGTCCCATGCATGATAGGTGTCAAACTCTTATATTCTAAGCATGTCAAGTTCATTAATTTGAATATTTTGTTGAGGAATAATTGTCAATGGCGCCTACCATTTGTTCGGGTCCATGTTGGGAGGTAAGTTCATTTGATCATCCTCTTCTACATGTATTGTTTCCTCAATGGGGTGAGCGGGTACATAATCAATATGGCATGGACTATAGCTATGTTGTATGCATTGCCAGTTGAAAACAAATGGACTCTTTTGCGAGGCCTATAATTATAGCAACATAATTAAAGGGTTTATACAAGAGAAATTAACTCCAACAGAAGTCAACAAAGGCAGGCGAATCTTTGTCAAGTATCGAAGTGAAACATGGCCAAACATGGATTATAGAGGGAAGGCTTATTTTTTTCCATTTTTCTTGTTTCATGATTTGGTTGTGGGACTAGTGTTTTGTGACCTCGAGTAGACAAAAAACAAAGATCATCTAGGAAATAAGGGATTTTAGATAGGCATCAATGAAGTTGGATCCGAAAAAGCAATATTTGGGATCCATTAAAACTTTATGAAATATTTCTCGACCAACATTTAGCTTGGTGAAGGTGCAACTGCATGTGATGAGAGGCAGTTTCTACAACTTATGGCAATGTTCTTGAGTGCCCATGTCTCGTTCTATGATTGCTTCTTGATGTAAGCATTGATGAGCACAAGAGGCCAAGTCCTGTGGATTTGCTAACGTTGTTATTATTATCAACATATGGTGGTAACTCTCTAATCTTCCTTCTGCCTTAGAAGCGCTCTTGGCAATGTAACTAAGAATTGCATTTGTCAATTGGGTTTAGCCCGAGTGGTTTGTGTTGAGAGGTGTTTTCCCCCCCACCCAGGTTCAATTCCCGCAAGTGACATGTTGAGCTCTTAAATGAGCAAGCTATCGAAAAATCCTCGACTTTCTACAAAATCTGGTTTACCCGGGTACCATCCTCGAAATGAGGGGAAGTGCCCGGTGGGTTTCCCTAGACTCTATTCCAAAGTAAAAAACAAACAATCAAAAAAAAACTAAGAACTGCATATCAAGATAGCGTTGGTTGACAATCCACATTTACACGCCACATTGAAATAATATCATTAGTATGGATGTTCAATCATTCATCATTGTGTGATGGTTGAAATGTCTTATCCCCTTCTACATCAATGTGTAGTGAGGAATCTAATTATAGTTTCGATGGGAATTTATACCTACATGCAAGTTCTAAAACTTTTATACGTAGGCATGATTGTTCATTGCATTTCATATGCCTTTATACTCAATCCAAGAGTTTCTCATAGACCTCTATTGGTTCAGAGGAAAATATTGTTTTTGTATCTAGTAAACAAGGATTGTCCTCATTTGAGTGATGAAATTGTATGGGGGTGGCGTGATTTTCTCTAGGATTCCATGTTGTAGCATATTCATCAAAGAAAATTTTTGCATCATTTACCTCAATTAGATCATTCTAGCCCAACTTTTCCATGTCAAAAGCCATAGGAAACCATGTATGTGCATAGAGCCACCATGTTTCCTTTTATACCTACAAAAGGAATGTAGTTTTAATAGAATAAATCAACAACATATAAATAAATAAATGTATGCGCAATATTAGGATATAGTGTGTGTTTACTTGTACCTGTAGTCAATTGTGTGCATGTGTTTTTTGTAGTATCTCTTCATGGAAGTTTGTAAATATTTTGTGCATGTACATGGAAACAATGTAGAACTGCTCGATGACATTTTGAGTATGTCAATGTTGTCATGGATTTGAATCAGAGGGGGTTTCTTTATCCATGACTTTGTGTCTACTACAATAAGAGTGAAGAACAAGGTTGGGCATTGTAACTGTGTGATCATGTCCATAAGCTCATATCTAGGAAGGGTCCAAAAGGCCTTAATTCCATGCATGTAAGCACCAGTTAGGGTTCCACCCTAACTCCCCTAGTTTGTGGAATAGATTCTTACTTAATGTATTGAGGGTCGTCTCTATTAAATAAGGCCCCACGAGGTAGTAGAGTGTGAAATCAATAAATGTAAGTGGCCTCGTCAAAGAAGGTCTAGTAGTTAGTGGTTGAGGCCTCATTAATGGAGGTCCACTAAGTGGTTAGGTTTTTGGTCAATGGTCAAATAGAAACTAGACATAGTAGTAGAAGGTATGCAGTCGGTTGTCAAGTGGATATTATTGTATTTGGATCTCTATTCATGTTGGATATTACCCCCTCAAAAATGAAACTAATCTAGAAAAGAAAATTCTTGCATTTTTTGCAAAAATTCTAAACTAAACATGAAATCAGTATGCAAGTAGAGAAAAATGAATTATGAAATGCATCTAAACTAACATGAGCAATCAATATGCAAATGCAAGGAAAGCAAGATGACCTACCTACTTACCTAGGGCCTGGGCCCTGAAGAAGTCAAGTGATCTGAACATAGGGTCATAGAAGAGACACATCCACTGGCAATGGCATCTTTCTCACATCCAAAGTTGTCAAATGATACTTCTATTTCCCGGACTTCTTCTTGACGATGTAAGGGCCAAGCCATGAGTTGTCATCCTTCTGGTCATATTTAGGCTTTCCCTTCTTCTTGTCCCACATGAACGCAAGGCTTCCTTCACTATAGTTGATGCAAGGTATGTTCTCAAAGTATGGATAGGAAGGAGGCCTTACGTTGACTACATTTTTTATGACTTATTCACGTTCTTTATCTTATTTCTTCAATATTTGGATAGACCCCGACTCTTTCTCTTTGAACTAAGCAAGTTTCCCTTTGTATCCATCTGTCCTTGGGAGAAGCGTGTCTATGCAGTCTTCCTGCATGAAAGGTAAGTCTCGTGGATTGTACTCAATGGTGTCTGGAACCTCATCAAACTCGTACTCGCTTGTATAATCAGGGCCATTGGGATCTGTCACATGCTTGTCAACTCGCTCTCGACTATATAACACCTCAAAGGTGCCATCTCCCATGGGTATTTGTGCATGGGTGAGATCCATGCTGAGAAAACCCCCAAGAGGGACAGACCAAATCCTTGATAAGAGCATCCCCCAAGCATCTGAGACATCAATCACTACTATATTCATAAGGAGGCTGATATGCGGAAAATCAATAAAAAATACCTCAACGTCCTCACATAATCCATAAACCATGACCCTTTTAGAATCAATGTCCCATACATTTCCATAGGGTCAGGTCGTCTTCAAACCAAGTTGTTCCATTACCTTCAATGACATGACATTTGTTGAGGCCCTTGAATCTAGCATACAATTGTTCAATCGGAGGCCATCCATGCCCAATGAAAGATAAAATGGAGGATTGTTGTCCTTTTCCCAATTGAGATACATGGTGTTCAAAATAATTGGAGGATCCTCCATCTCAATTGGTACTTGTAATAGGTTCAACACTTCCCTCCTTACATAAGGTATTTTGCACATCTCTCACAGGGACCATCATATTCAACTTTCCAAACATGGTTGTAACGTCTATATTCAACTGAATATCATCTATTGGAGTTGGCTTTGGAAGAAGCTCGTGTACTGGAGGTGGAAACGGTGGGACCACCTTCTTTGTAGATTGAGGAGGAGCGGTAGATTGTGATGGAGGGGATAAAGATGTATTTCTTCTGGTGTATCTCAAATATTCCCTCTTCCTTAGCTCCTTCCTCTGATCATCTGTCAATTGACTTAAGGCCCAAAGTATCCCCTATCTTCTTGCTTCGTCGATCTGTCCTTGTGTGACTTCCTCATCTTGGAAGTTACAGATCATATCCATGAAGTTCTTACTATCGAAAGAATCTTCATCTTGTTAGGGACATTCATCCTCTCGGTGAGGTTCTTGGCATGGAGAACACCATGGTGTTTGTTCTGTGTTAACCATTCCAATTGGTTTCAAAGTATCAGGGGCCTTTGCCTCTTGGTGAGGCCTTGGTTTCCAAGCTTTGGCATCTCTCTGCTTTCTGGTAAAATGAGGTTTGGGGGAAGAACAAATGAGATGAAGCTTAATGGAGGGTGTATACAACATACTCCTCCTAGGGTTTCAACCAACAATAACCAAGAATAAGCAAGAAATAACTAACAAATGAAGATTTTTCCTTACTAATTCCAAGAGAGAGAGAGAGAGTTCAAACCCTAGTTCACCAAGCATTTACCATTCAAGAGAAAGTGAAGAAGCTTCCAAGAGGTGCGCACTACTTAACCACATCCAAATACCAAGAGATAACACCAAAGAGCATTTGCACAAGAGAGAGATGCCAAAAATTCCCAAGAGGGTGCAAATTTTAGCCAACTAGTCTTCTTGCAATGGGAGAGCTATGATGAAATGAGATACAAATGATCTCTATTTATACAAAAAGTTCTAAAGATATTTTGTCCACATATTTTAGGGTAAACCACAAGATAAAGGGTCAACGACCCTAATCTTTCCCCTTTACACAAAATAATACTTTTTTAATTCATAATTTGCACATAAGTAAAACCCTAAGTAAGGCGTCACCCTGCTAGGGTGACGTTTTGGCACTTTTTGCAAATTTGGAGAAGGAGATGGTGAGCTAGGCCTCCAAAGGCCACGTGTCCTCGGTCTAATCCTCTTCTCCATGATCCATTACTTCCTTCCTTCAAAACGTGTCAAGTGTCCTCAACCACCACCAAACCTTAGCCCTACCATGACGTCAAGCCCTCAAGAGTGACATTTTGGCCTTCTTGGGCAAAACGTTTGGGTGGTAGGAGCTAGGTTAGGTCCTCCATGATGACCTCTTAGCCTCATTAAAGGAGGTCCACTAAGTGGTTAGGTTTTTGGCCAATGGTCAATTAGAAACTATACATAGTAGTAGAAGGTATGCAATCAGTTGTCAAGTGGATATTATTGTATTTGGATCTCTATTCATGTTGGATATTACCCCCTCAAAAATGAAACTAATCTAGAAAAGAAAATTCTAGCATTTTTTCAAAGATTTCTAAAGTAAACATGAAATCAATATGCAAGTAGAGCAAAATGAATTATGAAATGCATTTAAACTAACAAGAGCAATCAAGATACAAATGCAAGTAAAGCAAGATGACCTACCTACTTACCTAGGGCCTGGGCCCTGAAGAAGTTAAGTGATATGAACATAGGGTTGTAGAAGAGACCCATCCACTGGCAATGGCATCTTTCTCCCATCCAAAGCTATCAAATGATACTTCTATTTCTCGGACTTCTTGATGATGTAAGGGCCAAGCCATGAGTTGTCATCCTTCCGGTCATATTTAGGCTTTCCCTTCTTCTTGTCCCACATGAACGCAAGGCTTCCTTCACTTTAGTTGATGCAAGGTATGTTCTCAATGTATGGATAGGAAGGAGGCCTTGCGCTAACTTCATTTTTGATGACTTATTCACATTCTTTATCTTCTTTCTTCAATATTTGGATAGACCCTGGCTCTTTCCCTTTGATCTATGCAAGTTTTCGTTTGTATCCATCTATCCTTGGGAGAAGCATGTCTATGCAGTCTTCCTGCATGAAAGGTAAGTTTCATGGATCGTACTCAATGGTGTCTGGAACCTCATAAAACTTGTACTCGCTTGTATAATCAGGGCCATTAGGATCCGTCGCATGCTTGTCAACTCGCTCTCGACTATATAACACCTCAAAGGTGCCATCTCCCATGGGTATGTGTGCATGGGTGAGATCCATTCTGAGAAAACCCCTAAGAGGGACAGACCAAATCCTTGATAAGAGAATCCCCCAAGCATCTAGGACATCAATCACTATTATATTCATAAGGAGGTTGATATGCGGAAAATCAATCAAAAAGAACTCAACGTCCTCACATCATCCATAAACCTTGACCCTTTTAGAATCAATGTCCCATACATTTCCATAGGGTCAGGTCATCTTCAAACCAAGTTGTTCCATTACCTTCAATGACATGACATTTGTTGAGGCCCTTGAATCTAGCATACAGTTGTTCAATTGGAGGCCATTCGTGCCCAATAAAATATAAAAGGGAGGATTGTTGTCCTTTTCCCCATCGAGATACATGGTGTTCAAAATAATTGGAGGATCCTCCATTTCAATTGGTGCCTGTAATAGCTTCAACACTTCCCTCCTTACAGAAGGGATTTTTCACATCTTTGTCACAGGGACCATCATATTCAACTTTCCAAACATGGTTGTAACATCTATATTCAACTAAATATCATCTATTGGAGCTGGCTTTGGAAGAAGCTCATGTACTGGAGGTGGAAGCGGTGGGACCACCTTCTTTGTAGATGGAGGAGGAGCGGTAGATTGTGATGGAGGGGCTAAAGATGTATTTATTCTGGTGTATCTCAAATATTTCCTCTTCCTTAGCTCCTTCCTCTAATCGTCAATCAACTGACTTAAGGCCCAAAGTATCCCCTCTCTTTCCCCCTGTCTTCTCACTTTGTCGATTTGTCCCTGTGTGACTTCTTCATCTTGGAAGTTACAGATCATATCCATGAAGTTCATACTATAGGAAGAATCTTCATCTCGTCAGGGACACTCATGCTCTCGATGAGGTTCTTGACACAGAGTACACCATGGTCTTTGTTCTGTGTTAACCATTCCAACTAGTTTCAAAGTATAAGGGGCCTTTGCCTCTTGGTGAGGCCTTGGTTTCCAGGCTTTGGCATCTCTCTCCTTTCTGGTACAATGAGGTTTGGGGGCAGAACAAATGACATGAAGCTTAATGGAGGGTGTATACAACATAATCCTCCTAGGGTTTCAACCAACAATAACCAACAATAAGCAAGAAATAACTAACAAATGAAGATTTTTCCTTACTAATTCCAAGAGAGAGAGAGAGAGAGAAAGAGGGTTCAAACCCCAGTTCACGAAGCATTTACCATTCAAGAGCAAGTGAAGAAGCTTCCAAGAGGTGTGCACTACTTAACCACATATAGACACCAAGAGATAACACCAAAGAGAATTTGCACAAGAGAGAGATGCCAAAAATGCCCAAGAGGGCGCAATTTTTAGCCAACTAGTCTTCTTGCAATGGGAGAGCTATGATGAAATGAGATACAAGTGATCTCTATTTATACAAAAAGCTATAAACATAATTTGTCCACATATTTTAGGGTAAACCACAAGATAAAGGGTCAACAACCATAATCTTTCCCCTTTACACAAAATAATACTTTTGTAATTCATAATTTGCACATAAGTAAAATCCTAAGTAAGGCGTCACCCTTCTAGGGTACGTTTAAGCACTTTTTGCAAATCGTTGGAGAAGGAGATGGTGAGCCAGGACTCCAAAGGCCACGTGTCCTCGGTCTAATCCTCTTCTCCATGATCCATGGCTTCCTTCCTTCAAAACATGCCAAGTGTTCTTAACCACCACCAAACCTTAGCCCTACCATGATGTCAAGCCCTCAGGAGTGACATTTTGGCCTTCTTGGGCAAAACATTTGGGTGGTAGGAGCTAGGTTGGGTCCTCCATGATGTCCTCTTAGCCTCTAAAGGAATGTCTTCATGATTCGACATGTGGGCCCTTGGAATCCAACCTGTGGGCTTCAAGCCCCATGGAAGCCCAATATAGGTTTGTTCCTCCAAAACTATCCACCAGTTGGATCCTGCAAAAACAAATGGATACGCCCTCCAAGGATCTCAATTCAAAGCATCATGATGAGTAAATCAAATTAATAAAAGAGCCATCAAAGCATGTACATCCAAACTACCTCATCAAAATAAACCAATGCTCAAAGACCCTATGCAATTTGCCAAGTTTACGTATGGGAAGGTTGACAAAACGACCTATTGGGTGAATCTTACCTCAAGTTTAGGGGTGTTTCCCTAGTGGGCCTCCTTCTAATTCACGTGGATGAGGTGTCATGGATGAGGGAGGACTTTTGGGCATGGGGTACAAGGGGTTGTAGTGTCTTATTTATGGGTGCCTTCGAAGATGGTGCATTGCACCTTCGTTTTCAATGCATAGTTTTTCCAAACCCATTTAAGGTCATTAATTAATTAGAAATCTAAAACCTTGGGTACTCCCTATTGGTGAATTAACTAGCTTGGAGGGCAGTAACACAAGGCCACTTGAAGCTAGAGATACACAAAGTGCCATATGCAAGGAAAGAAAGGGACATCGCATAAGTGTACACACCTCAACAAGTGGGGACATTTATATAATGTTAATTTTCTTTTGCAAGTCTTTGATTTTGTAGGAGAATCAATTCATTGATCTCAATACCTCTTTGGGCGAGCATCTGGAAGGTTCATAAGTAGGCTTTTATCTTTTTCCAGCTATCTCCCCTTTGGGCCTTCAGCCCCTTCTTCCCATGAAATGAGGGACAACCCCTTCTTGGGTTAGTACACCCGAAAAATCCCAAAAGGTGAGGAGATGAGGGGATGAAGTGCGAAAAGTGAAAAGTTGGTCGAGAATGGCATGATGACTTGTCAAAAGGACCTCCCAGTAGCATCCCTATCCCTAAGGGTGACCTAATTACTAGGGTGCAATGTCAACCACCAAAGTGAAATAGGGCAAAGTGCATAATGTCCAACCAAACATCACATAATTAAAAGCGACAACAAATGCAAAAAACTCAAATGCCTCAAATATTGAAATGACACTTACCATAATACTTGACTTGTACATCATGGAGCAAGACCCAATGTCTTCAGGGGGCCAATTGATGTGGTGGATACCATCATGACGAACCTGGAGCTGTGTTGGTGAGGTGGGTCTCTGTCTGTGCAAGTGGACACTATTGGTTAAGCTGTCTCTCGGTACTCCATGTCTGCAACCTGAGGGCCTCAAGACATCATCTCCTTAGTTATCCCGAAGAGTTGGGAATAACAGGACCCACTCAAACCATTACTTGTGACCCCTCTCCATAGATTCCTCTCGAGATATTGATCATGTTGGGATATCTCTTGGATAACCTCTTCTATGGACCCAATGGTCCCATGACAATCACCTACAGCACATTATCCATGGATGAAGTACAAAAAATGGTTGAGTCTTTCACCCAATCCATGAGTAAAATGGAAACCAATATGTCTTCCCTCACTACACAAGTCAACCTTTTGTTTTGATCGGATTGTGAAGAAGAAGAGTAAGCCTATGGAGAGTGACATTGTCTTTGATGAAGGATCCCATAAGGGTAAGCACCTTAAGGATGAAGAATATCCCACTAATCACTTCTCATTTTCTGATTGTTCCCACAATCGGATGCCTCATCAACCTAAAGTTGATCTGAATAAGTTTAATAAGTCAGATCTGCCTGGTTGGGTTGACCAAATGGAGCACTACTTTTGTTTGCATGCCATAGCAAATGAACTAATGAAACTCAACATTGAGGTCCTCTATATAGATAGGGAATATCAGTAGTGGTGGAAATGGCATAAGAACACATCTCCAGAGGTTACTACATGGAAGTAGTTTGTGAATGCCTTATTTTCCCACTTTATCAAATATACAATAATTTTAGCCTAGCTTAAAAAATTGCACCAAACATGCATGGTGGAAGACTATATTGATGGTTTTGAATGTTTGTTTGTTAGAACAAAAAAATTAGTTGACGAAAATAAACACTTTATCAATGGTCTTAAGGAAGAAATAAAAACCCATGCAGAGACCATGTAGAGATGAACGACCCTACCACTTGGTTGGAGGCCTCTCAACTTGCTCATTGTGCCCAAGTTATATCCTATGCTCGATCTAAACACCCAAAATTTGCTCCATGTCCTCGCCCAAACATGGTATCTCCTCGACAACCTACCCCACCTCTCAAGCTCCACAAGTTGGTACAAGTTGAAATGGTGGAACATCAACTCATGGTCTCTCCTACAATTGTGGTAAAAAATATTCTCTGGGGCATAAGTGTAAGGAGCATAAATTATTTATGGACATTTATGACAAGCAATTTGATAGTGAGACTAGGGAAGAAGTCGCTCTAATCATTGAGGAAGTTCCTCTTCCTTACCAACAAGGTGAAGAACCACAAATCTCCCTTCATGTAAACCAATATTTCTTCTCCTTGGACATTAAAGTTGGTCAATTATATCAAGCACAGGAATTCCATTATCTTAATTAACAAAAACAACACCCATAATTTCATCCATCACCACATTGCCCAAGAAACAAATTGTTATATCCATGTTGTTAACAACTTTCATATTATGATTGCTAATGGGGGATCTATGAAATGTGGTGGCCAAGGTGAAAATTTGAAACTTCAAATGGGTGAGTAATCCTTGAAAAATCACATGTTTGTCATTAAAATGGGTGGATGCGATATTGTTTTGGGTGTTGAATGGTGACAAACGTTAGGACCCATCACCATGGACTTCCTAGAATTACACATGAGTTTTCATAAGGATGTCAATTCCCACATACTCAAAGGTCTCAAAGTAGGCTCTCTAGAAATCATTAGTTCCCTCCATATGGAAAATCTTCTAAAAAAAGGCCATCCTAGTATTATTGCACAATTCCATATTATTCAAGGGCCCTTTGAGGATGCTTCTCATCTAGTTCATTTGTGTTTTTAATTAGTATCAATAAACACCAACATGACTTTGAACATCCCTAAGGATTACCACCCACACATGGAGAACATGATCATAGAATCCCACTTCTTCCAAGTATTCTACCACCCAATATGCAACCATACCATCATCCTTTTTCCAAAAAGAATGAAATTGAAAATATTGTACAAGAGCTATTTGTTGTCAGTATCACCCGCCATAGTATTGGCCCCTACTCTTTTCTAGTTGAGATGGTCCTTAAAAAAGAAGGTAATTGGTGTTTGTGGCCTAATTTTTGCACCTTTAACAACTCGACAATTAAGATAAATTCCCAATTCCATTCATTGGCGATCTCTTATATGAGCTACATGGAGCACAATTCTTCACCAAACTTGATCTTCGCTTTAGTTATCACCAAATTTGCATGAAGGAAGTTGATATTCCCAAAAATACTTTTCATACTCATGACGGTCATTATGAATTTTTGGTGATGCCCTTTAGTCTTTGCAATGCACCTTCCACCTTTCACAACCTCGTGAACCACATCTTTAAGCCCCTTCTATGATGTTTTTTCTTAGTGTTGGCACCCAAAGTTTTGGGTCCAATTTTGTGTGTGCGCACAAATGAAGTTGTGCACGCTCATTCCATAGTTTTACATGCATTCAAGGAAACACATAGAGAAATTCCATAACATGCGCATCAGACTGAGTTTTGTCACCAGCATGCCAAGTATAAAGACTACCAAGTTCATGTCGGTCTAACTTTTTTCAGTTGCGCCTAAACCAAGAAGATGCCCACCGGAATCAAGAAAAGAATCACCGAGGAATCTCCTGGAATGATTATCGCCTGAAACATATGAAAATGTGGGGAAGACAGAAGATGAGACGACCAGGTAGTTGAGATTGCCCCTAATGCAAAGAGTCTACATAGAGCATTGGAAGGCACCAAAATCATGCGAGGCATTTGGATCAGACAAGCGACTAGAGCAGAGCAGAAAGAGACATTGCTCCCCAACAACGAAAGATATAAAAGGGAACTCTAAGCTTAGAACAAGAGTTAGCTAGTTAATGTGTGAAACAATCGATTGGTTACACTATTGAGATCACTCCAAGCCTATTGTAATCATGGGATGTTTTGAATATATTCATGTGGCTTTACTATGTTTGAGTCCTAAGGCGCATGGCGCATTATGTTGTATTCTCGTTGTTTTATATAGTAATGATATGAAGTCTATCATTGGACTAAGCAGTTGTTCAGTGCATTGTATATCTCTATGTGATGGAATGTTCCCAATAATAAAGATACGATAATTATGATCTATTATGTGTGTATTGTGAATGAGGTGAATATGTGTGAATATTGTTTTAATCCTTAGTCCTAAAAATAGTTTGTCGGACATAAATTATATGGATGTGTTATCGCACAAGTTGTAGGTTGGGAAAATCCTAACCCAACCACCAAAATGATGACAACTTAGAGAGCACCTACCCACTGTGACCTTAGGAAGGTGTTCCCATTACTTTAGAGGTGAGGTAGTCAGCTCGAGGGGGGAATCCCAGTGACCTAGGGGGGATTGAGATTGAAAAAAAGATGTATAAATTTATGCCCCTAAAGTTCAAGTTTCTAGATGGAAGAAGCAACTTGGAAATGAGTCTAAAGGGATGCTTAAGGTTTCCAATGCTTTGAGTAACCTGCCAAGAATGAATACATTCCCAAGACACAAGCAAAACCAAGTATATAATATAATATGTTAGGTGGACAAGCAAGTTAAGCTTGATGTCCCTAATTGCAGCAAAAACAAATGATATATATCAGCATGTAAAAGATAATAAGAGCTACAAAATAAGTGCTAAAATCCTAGTTAAGTAAGCAAGAGACAAGCTACTAAAGACTAGTTTAGTTGAAGAATAAAAGAGCGAGACTTTAGCATAAAAGCAAGGCTGAAACAAAAAGCTTAATGCAATGATATTTATTAGCCTTATGTCTGTAGCAAACCAAGCCTTATAACATAAAATTCAGCGAATGAAAATCACCTCAAACTAGTCCAAAAGGTGTGTTGGGGCAATTCAATTGCTTAAATTGCTTTCATTTAATTATCAACCAAGGATGCTCGTAAGCTTGTGATGATGCCAACAAAATATATGCAGGAGTAGGCATCTAACTCTAATCTAAGAAAATTCGATCAAATCCTAACTCTTTCATTCCACTTAATAAGACTTAGTTGTTGTAGGAAAGAAAACACTAGCTCCCTTTCAGGAGGTCCTCTCAAGATGTTTCACAAAACCTATCAACAATCAAGATCATCAAGTAAACACTCATGCATTGAAAATAAATACACTTAAAAAGGCTTAGTTGTTGTAGGCATGAAAACACTAGCTCCCTTACAGGAGGTATTCTCGGAATGTTTCAAATAACCTATGAACAATCAAGATCATCAAATAATTCTAATAAAAACAATAAAGCATATAAACCTATTCAAAGCATTAGAACAAGAAGAAAATGCTACTATGATCTATTTGGAGTGAGCTCAATTCTCCCAAGAGAAAAGTAACACATAAACTAAAGCATTCTAAAACTATAGAATGGAAACTGATGTGAAAAGAAAGCTTAATTCTTATTCCATCATAAGTTGGATACAATGCTCCAAGAGTCCACCCGCTGAAATGGAGGAGGCACTCCTATTTATACAAAAATTTAAGATAACTTAGATCCACAAATCTCTCCTAGATCCACAAATGTCTCATTTGGTTACAACCATGTGCTCACACCTATCAAGTGATATCTCTACAAATCCTCTCACAA
>ML812818.1:43497-70270 GCA_009831015.1 Picea engelmannii
CTAAAATAGATGCATTGGAAAATAATATGTCTAAAACCCATGTAATCATGAAAATGGTTTAATTTAAGGGTATGGGAAAGCGGAATATGGTTAAAAGTGAAGTGAAAGTGAAGTGAAAGGTTGGTACTTTGGCGACCCAACAAGGTGCACTAGGGTTAGTAGTTTGTTAGGGAAAAGTTGTAGCTAATTTCTAGGGTTAGTTTGTAAGTTATTAGGGTTAGAACTGTTAGATTTTTGTAGCCCTAATGGCTGTAGTTTAGTTTTAGTACAGCAACAAGTTTTAGTGGATGAAAGAGGACGCCTCAATAAGGCAAGATAGCCTAGGGCTCAGGGAACAATATCCAAGTGAGAGAATTTCAAAACTTCAACTTTTCAAGTTTACCAATGCAACGTTTTATTTCTCCAATGCAATGACTAGTGCCTTTGATTAATGGGTTAATGGGGTCATAAGAAAGAGCTAGAGATACTACCTCCTTGGGGTATAAATCCTATCATTCCCCAAGGCAAGTAACCTATCTAGGGTTTAAAACTAAGGGGTCTATATCCTTATACTTCCTTAGCAAACCCTTGCAAACAATAATTATATGCTTAAAATTATGGTGGAGCTAAAGTAGGGATGTATACACTTATACTCCCTACCTAGCCTTAGCAAAATCAACCTTGAGCTTGAATTACAAATGATAGAAACAAGTAAAATACCTTACCAATCCAAATAACAACAAGATAAACCATAAGATAGCAAGAAAAGACCTCCAAGACCTAGTGCATCATCATCATGTACTCGATAACCAAACAAAGCACCATACCATAGTACAATAGAACAAAAAGCTTCAAGGGTAGCAACAATTCAAGTCCTTAGCTCTTCACAATGGGAGAGTTGTGTTCCAAATGAGATTTCATGATCTCTATTTATACAAAATGTGTATCACATAGTTTTTCCACATTAGAAAGGGTAAAACATAAGATAAGGGGTCCACAACCCTTACCTTACCTCTTGCAACAAAATAATTTTAAACAATTTATCTTAAATTTCACTTTTACATGGAAGAATCCCTAGAACAAGGTGACGTCACCCCTTTAGGGGACATTTTGGCACTTTGAAGAAATCGTTGGGGTAGTAGATGCATGGCTAGGCCTCCAAAGGCCACTTGTCACTCATGCAAATCCTCTCTTGATGGTATTCAAGCTTCATTCCTTCAAAATGTGCCACATGCCATGTCATCAAGCAACACCTTCACCACCAAACCCTAGCCCTCTAGATGACGTCAAGCCTCTAAAAGTGACGTTTTGCCTCTCCTAGGAAAAATGTTTGGCATGTGAGGGCTAGGTCATGTCATCCATGGTGTCTTCTAGGCCTTCAAAGGCAATTCATCATGATCCGGCATGTGGGCTCTTGGCAACCAACTTGTGGGCTTCAAGCCCCATGGAAGCCCAAGCTAGGCTTGTTCTTCCAAAATTGTCCACCAGCTAGGTCCAGCAAAGACAAACAAGCACGCCCTCCAAATATCTCAAGTCAAAATATCATGGTGAGTAAATCAAATCAATAAATGAGCCACCTAAGCATGTTCATCAAATATTTCCCGATCAAACAAGTAAGTGCTCAAAGGCATTATGCAACTTGCCAAGCTTTGGTATGGGAGGGTTGACGAGGTGTCCTATTGGGTAGATCTTTCCCTAGGTCAAGGAGTGTTTCCCAAGTGATTCCTCTCTAAGCCATGTGGAGTAGATGAAGTGGTTATGGATCAAGACTCACTCGGCGTGGGGTTCATGACATACAAGGGGTCATAATATCTCATTCATGGGTGCCTTTGTAGAGGGTGTGTGGCACCTTCGTTTGTAATTCACTTTTTCCAAGCCCATCCTCGTGCCCTTCTTTTTTTCTTTCATGTTTTAAAGGAGAAGTTGAAGGCCACTGTCCTGGCGTGGTTTCCAAATAATGACAATGTCACTCACAAATACCTTGCGAAGATGAGAAGGTTGGCTTGTGATGAGATCCCCTTTCTCTCATTTATGTAATTGTGAAACACTACCCTAGCTTGGTGGTAAGATCATGGTAATGTCATACCGCTAGATACCCATGATCATGATAGGTTGTCTCGTGATGAGAGCTCCTATCCTCCAACTAACCCCTTAAGCATTCACTATCATTTATTCTTGTAGGTCACCCTTTTCTTATAGAAAAGCGTTTCATTGCTTTCTCGGGGGATCACTGGGCGAAGCATCTGGAAGTTCTATATATAGGGTTTTATCTTTTTATCCAACAACAATCCCTTTGGGCCTTCAGCCCCTTCTTCCCATGGAATGAGGGACAACCCCTTCTTGGGTCAATACACCCTAAAATCCTAAGAGACAAGGAAATGTTGGGTTTTAGGTGATGGGAAGTGATAAGTATGGTTGGGAATGGTACAATGGCTCTTCAAGGGAGTTCCTACTAGCAAACCCATTCCCGAGGGAGACCACTTACTAGGGAACAATATCAACCACCAAGGTGAAACATGGCAAAAGGCATAATGTCCAAGCATATGTCATGAAATCTAAAGAAGTCTAAGATACAACATACTCAAAATGCCTCAAATATTGAAACGACACTCACCATAATACCTGACTTGTACCTCATGGAGCAAGGCCCAGTGCCTTTCGGAAGCCAGCTGGTGTGGTGGATGCCATCCCAAGAATCCTGACCTCTGTGGTGGTGAGAAGGGTCTCCATCTATGCAAGTGGATGCAACAAGTTGCCTCCCTCTCGGTACTCCATGTCTGAAACCTGGGGTCTCGAGACATCACCTCCTTGGTTATCATTAAAAGTTGGGGATAACAGGATGTCGATAACAATAGTGTTTCATGTGTTTAATTATCCATCCCGACACAAGACCTTATGGTCTCTATGATCTTCTCTACATCTCGGGTGAGACCTTCCGCGGCCTTGGTCGATGATTGATATGTCGATGCTTAGGGGTTTTTGTTGGACACACTCTAGAAAAACCTTGTGCCTAAAACTCCCCAGTTTTAAGAAGGTTGGTACGCACACAAGTGTGGACTAAAAACAAAGACGCTATGCGCAAGAAATGGTTCTGTTATGGAGACATGAAGTCTGGTTGATATCAATGGATGAAAAGAAAAATGAGTTGGCATCCTTCTAAGGAGGAGATTCAAGACTGGATAGAAGTGAAAGAAGACGAGTTTTCCCTATGAGAGACACAAGGATTGCGAGTGAATGTGAAAGAATGGAAAGGCCTATATCTTTAATCGGAAATGCATGAGCTCTTCTTTGCAGAATTTCCATGTCTATTGCATGAATGGTTAAAGAGACAAGCTGGAGTCAACTCGGTTGTGTTGCCAGTAGAGCCGATAGATTGGGATCAAGCCAAGATTGATAGTTTGAAGGTGCTAGATAAAAAGTGGACTCTGGATATTGATTTTTGGTTCGCCTGAGTGAAGAAAGGATACATTATTGAGTTTGCCATAGAATAAAGTTATTCTTTGAGCGAGTCTGAAAGAAAGTTTGAAGAATGTCCAAGAAAGTAGATGCTAGAAGAAATTCCAACTTGGATCAAGATGTCGTGTGTGGAAAGAAGAATGATGTGCATGGAGCCTTATAGAATGGTCGAGGAAACCCTTAGCACTGGGGGGGGTTTGGAAAATGTGGGGAAAAAAGAGCCCAAAGATGGATCTAGTGAGGAGGGTCCAAGAAGTTGTTAAGATGATGTGTGGACTGGGATGGACCCATAAGAGAATAGGAGAAAAAGAGCCAAAAATTACGCAAGAAGAGATGAGCCGAGGGAGAAAGTTGAGAAGAGGAGTAGAGAAGAGTTAGCCAAGGGTGTGCAGTGAGGTGTCTGACCTGGAATGAAGAGGAATCCCACACCAGGTAGTGATGTGGTAGAGGATGTTGTGCTAGAGTGGAGCACGAGGGAGGACAAGCCTTCCAAGAGGCTTGGCATGGAAGATACAAGTAGTGACAGTAGTGGTAGTGAGGGCATAAGTGATGAAGCCCATACCCTTTGGCAGTTGTGTTATGTCATAAAATTAAGAGAGAAGAGAGCGGACATGTGTGGTGCATGGGCGCAAATTTGTGGTGTGCCCATCGTCTCGGAAGAGGAAACATTGCATTGTTACACATTGATAAGAAGAGAATTTGTCACACAATAGCATGAGGCACCAATCAAAAGAGAGTTTGGTCCTTGATGTAGTGGCATTGCGTTGAGTAGGAGAGAGGATGGCACGCAGAGAAGTCATGTGCCAAGTGGAGAGAGCGATTATGCACAAGGTGGCAATGCGTAGATCAAACTAGGGGATTGTGCGCATAGTGGCAGTGTGTGGATCATCCTGGAGGTAGGAGAGCATGTTTGTGGTGCAGAGTTTGATCAAGAGGAGAGGTTACAGATTGTTAATTCCTCGGAAGAGAAAGAAGATGGAGGCTCCTCTAGTGGTGGGGGAGATGAGTTGATAGTATTGGATGGTCTTGCGTGACTGCAAGTAGATATCTCTTTGGGTCACCTCACAATAATTTTAAGAAGAATATGGTCTTACCCCTCCTTTGTACCACCCCCCTTGCACATTTTTAATCAAGAAGAACACATAGCAATTAGTGAAGAGATTGGAGTCAAGGAAAGAGAGGAAGAAGAAAGCAACAATGAAACAAGTAAACACAAAGGTGAAGTCAATGATACTTTACCCTAGACAATAGTAGTGTGGAAATATATATCCCATGGCAGCCAGAGAGGAGGAACTAGTTCTAGTTCAAATATGGAAAAACAATATAGTACATTGAGGATACCCATGTTCCATGGAACGGGTAAGGACAATGCAAACCAACATTGGTTCACCTGTGAAGCAATATGGTCTGTAAAGAGAGTTACAGACAATGCGACCAAGATTACGCAACTTGAGATTGTGTTTAGGGATAGGGATGTGACGTGGTACATGAAATATAAGGCTATTATGCCAGTGGGACAGGCGAGGTCCGTGGATGAGATCAAGCAGGACCTGCTTCAGGAGTTTCAAAAGTCGAAGTCAGAGTCCCAATGCATTACAAAAATCAAGGAAATCAAGCAGAAATAAGGAGAAATCGTTTGGGATTATGACCATCGGTTCAAAAACTTTTTGGATAAGCTGACGTTCCAAATTTTGGACATGCAACACAGAGAGTGGTTCATTGTGGGGTTGCTACCCCATATATGAGTCCCGCTCACCCAACAAAAGGTGACAACTCAGGTCAAGGGAGTCGAAATCGCGATGTGATTAGAGGCTACACTTGGAGGCGCAGAGACATCGACCAACTTGGCACAGGTTTAGTCGCAACTTGCCAACCTAACAATACAGCTGCAAGATATGGCCAAGACTAAAGTCATGCACCAACACATATGGTGTACTACATGTCATTCAAAGGGGCATCGTCGAGACGAGTGCTTGGTCCTTCCAAATTATGTGGTGACAAGCACATCGAGTCCATTTCCATCCAGAGAATCAAAATGGTGTGATATTGCAGGAAGTGGGGCCATGTGCCACCCCACTGTCCCACCTTACAGAAATATCAGACAATGACTCACACCCCATTCTGTGAGTTTTGTAAATCTGTGGGCCACGATGTCAATAACTACCACTCCCTTCAGTTAATGCAAGACAATACCCAAGATGCATTCCAGGTACAAGAGGAGAAAAAGGGTGGTGATCGCGGTGGCACAGACAGAGGCAAATATTAAGGAGGACCCCGAGGCGGATATTAGTGTGGTCGTGGTCGCAGATATGGTGGAAGAGGTAGTAGACCTCCCATGTGTTTCAATTGCAATGAGATTGGTCATGTCTCATGATTCTATACTAAGTCACACGTGCTCTACGTATATTGTTATAGTCTCGAACATGTAACTTAGGACTGTCCCAACTTGTTGAATAACTGGGAGGAAAAGAAGGCCAAATGTAACATGGTGCATGTCGAGCTGCAAAAAAACAAGAAGAAGAATGGGGAAAAAGACGTCCAAGTAGTGACCTGCGAAAGGGAGAAGATTGGGGTAGACTTTGAGCATGGTGAAGGCTCTGTTCAAAAACCAAATGGTAAGCTCAGGAAGGCACCACATCCCTCTTCTAAGTTTGATGTTTCTCAATAGAAGCAATTTATGAGCGATGCGTAGAGAGCCCTAGAAGAATAAATAGAACGCGAGGAGCTACAACATGTGACTCCTAGCTCTCTTGAAGAGGCCTAGATCCGGGAGGAGGTATAAAGAGCAATGCAGAGGTCACTAGAGGAAGCACGGATCTGAGAAGAAGTGCACTAGGCGACGCATAGGTTGTTGTAGGAAGCCCGTGCACGCGAAAAACACATCGTGAGACACAAAGATATTTGGAGGAGACACGCGTGTGTGAGGAAATTTAGTGCGCAACCCAAAGATCGATAGAAGAATGACATAAACAGACTATGCCGAGACACAATGAGCAAAATGTTTATAAGGAACAACGTCGGGAAGAGTTGCAATGCACAAAGTGCGCAAAAGCCTTGCACAACCTCGATCGCATGACAGAAGTCAAAGATCAATTCAATACCTTCCTATATTGTTATTTGCTTTTGTTGAAAGATCCAGAAGCTATAAGCAAGTTGACCTAGATGTTAACTACTTGCATGAAAGAACAAGGAGAAGAGCCCACCATATCAGCTCCATTGCTAGAGAGGGATGTATGCCATGTTAGCAAGCAGAAGCACATTGGTTGAGAGTTCAATATCACAAGAGGGCATGGTGGGTACTGAATGCAAGGAGTCATGTTCGATCTGGGATCTGGCGTGAATATTTTTCCCTAGAAGTCTTGGGAAGCGATGTGAAACCAAATTTTGTATGGTCGCCCATCCAGATCTAGTTAGCAAATCAATACAAGATCTATCTCGTAAGTCGGTTGGAGCAAGTGGAAGTGAACATTCAAGAAGTGAAGTCAAAGGGCGATTTTGAATTCATCGAGATTATGGATGAGTCTGATCCACATCCTGTATTACTGGGAATTGACTAGTCTTTTGACAATAATCGGTGTTAAACTTGAAGAAGAGGCAAATGTCCTTTGAAACTGACACCTTGCACATGGTTGCGCCACTGGAATCATATGAGAGCGACCGCTACAATGAGCCCATAGATGATGATGCATGGAGCTCAGGAGTTGAAAATATTTACAAGGTCATGGGGTGCAGGGAGGACTACATCAACCCCATCACAAATGGATAATTAAGCTAGAAGAGTGTCAAATATTATGACACAAATTTTGAAGAGGCCTTGGATAGATGGAAGAATAAAATTTATGAGGTGTCAACATGGAGGTGCACACATATCACAACAGAAGAGTGCATAGAAGACTTTGGATCCTACCGGTATGATGGATCGGAGCCGATGGACATATTGATTGCATGGATACAACACATTCACAAGTATAAGCGGGCTCGCACACTTGACTCAATATTTATAGGGATTCTCACGGTCTGGTGGGCTACACATGAACAATCATATCATGAATGGGCAGCTCTCGAAGCATCTATGTGTGAAATATTTCGACCATAGTTCGACATCCAACAATACACCTATCCCTATGAAAGACATTGAATTTCAAAACAAAGGCATATTGCACGTGGCCACTATATCAATGCTCATCGTCGGTTCCCCAAGAATCACCCCATGCCATCAATTCCCAATTTTTACATTGGGAAACACATGTGATCTTCATTACCCCATGATAATCTATTCCCTGCACATATATTCGCTAACCCCATTGAGCATACAGATGAATCTAGCACAACTGTAAAAATAATGATTAGCTAGTGGTTCCTACCAGAGATGATTGCACCTAATCACCTCCCCCCTGCGCGGACTATGACCAGACGCGCCCAAATGTGGGTACGTGGCGATCTGCTGGGAGTTGCTTCGCTTCTTTGAGACAAGTAATCGATTCCCGTCGGGGTGCATGGAGTTGTGCGTTGCACCTCGGGTGTGCAATTCCGCCCATGGGTTCTGTCATCTATATCATTATTGTTTTTGAAGATCCAACAACATCCATTGAAAGGAAAGATTAACGGTCGAAATGAAAGGTCCTCTCCATAGGTTCGCTACAACTAATTAAGGAACCAATAAATCATTAACACTACTTGAAAAATCACGATTCCCCCCCCCCCATACCGAAGAAAAGCAGCATATATTACAACAATCAACATAATTCTCGGCATTCATGTAAGATATTCCAAAGTGAAGCACAACATATCGATCCTAACAATCGAACTCGGGGAAAGTTTGAACCAACTCACAGAAAAGCTAGGATAACAAATTCACACACGTGAGTAACCAGGTGTATGTACGGGCCCATTCAATTCAAAGCTAGCATTACTCCCCACTCCCTCATCATTGTCACTATCCTCTTCCCTAAGTGTTGCATATATTCCTTCACCACCATTGCAATCCATGCCTTCACTAATCACGCTCCTTCCCTATCGCCCAAATACCCCATCACCAGTACCACCCATTCTAAGTATAGCTTCATCCAGTAAGCCCAAGGCCCGCCCAAAGTCAAAAGCACATAAATAACCACCAATTCTCGATCATGTGCTACCCTTCCACGTCTTACTTGATGACCTTCCATTCAGAAAATTACCATTACTCAAATGTGTCAACTACAACATCCAGGACCCTCATCAGTTCCTTGAGTTACCGATGGATAAATACACAGAGGTTATTACCCAAGAGGATGGCACCACCAAGACCATAATCTGGAATGGGAACAACCATTAAGGAAATCAGACATCCTCTCCCTCCCCAGATGTTCACACTTTGGTTGAGGCCACAATGTTCAGTGATGCGTTCAAGATAACTCTAGCTCGATCAATCGTATCTCATCGACCTCGCCATTATTCAACTAGTTTCTAGCCTGCCTAATTCCGGAGAGGATCCAACAAACCATATAAAGGCAAAGGACACATCACTAGATGAGGTCTACTCTCGATATGGCACAAGAAGGAATAAGCGCTACGCAGTCATTGTCGAAATTAATGATTTAGCAGTTTGGTTTGTCACCCAGTTGCTCGTTTGCAAGCTTATTCACAAATATTGAAAGGATGAATGCCCTCTGGGGGTCGTCCTCATGGCCCAACATTATGTTCTTGGGAATCAAATGGCATGGGCCCCATACTTATTCAATGAGTTTTCCACCAACTGCCTTGACGCTCAGGATCAGACCAGAGAACTTCATTACAGTTGGATCTCTTTGTTGCTTGCTATGGTACTCTGGAAGCCGCCACCCGTCTTTAAAATTGACCTAGCCACTACGCCTTCATTTCTTGATCCCAAGTTTCTCCCATTACACAATTCCAAGAATGTGGGCACCCAACAAATAGTTTTTGATGCTTTCCATCAATGGCACACCCAACTAATCAACGCTTTCATTGAAAAAGTTCGCATCCCACACCATATATTCACTAGGTATGAGCATCACCTTCATTTTAAATGTACTTTCCATACTATTATAATATTTCCCCATGTAGATACATATCGCACAAAGGTTTTGCTTCCCTTTTGTATTACAAAAAGGGATATTATAGCAGGAGTCGATCCATGGTCGACCGACGCCCGATCGCCCTTTGAAGAAATATAGTCTATTGGGTCCAAGCCAGATAACTCAGCACCAGATATTAAGTAGCCTAGCTAGGGTTTGAAGATGAGGGGTGTAAATCCTCTTACTTCCTCAACTAAACCCTTGAAAAATACTTTAAAAGGTTAGCAATTATGGTGAAAACTAGGATAGGGGTGTATATCATTATACTCCCTACTAGCCTTGGGAAAAACAAGCTTATCTTGAATTATAAATGATAATAACAAAGTAAAGAGACCATACCATTCAATAAAAAGCATTAACATGTCAAAGTAAACCTCCACAAAAGCAAGAGAATGACCTCATAAAGATAGTGCACCATCATCATCATCACACCATAACCAAAAAATATTATTCCATAACACAAGAGGCAAAATAATCGAAGTGTAGCGAAATTTTCAGATCAATACTTCTCACAAGAGGGAGAGTTATGTTCAAATGAGATCTTATGATCTCTTATTTATACAAAATGTCACCAAGGTGACTTGTCCATAAATTAAGGGGTAAAACACAAGACTAGGGGTCAACAACCCTAATCTCCCCACCCCCCCCTTTAACAAAGTAATATTAAACAATTCATTTAAGTTACACTTTTGCACAAATAAAACCCTAATTTTAGCAGGACTTCACCCCTTTAGGGGACGTTTTGGCATTTGGAAGAGATCGTTGGCGATGGAGAGGAGTAGAGAGGCTTCCCAAAGCCACATGTCAAGCATCCAACAACTTCCTTCATGATGAAGGTTCAAGCCCCTTCAAAACATCCAAGCGCCAATGTATGTCACCTCACCACCAAGACCTAACCCCCCTAGGTGACGTCATGCCTCTAGGAGTGACATTTTTCCTTTCCTAGGCTAAATGTTTGGCATGTGGAGGATAGGTTATGTCATCCAAGTCATCTTCAAGGAATTCCAAGTTTGATCTTTCTCATCTGGCATGCATGCCCTTGGCATCCAACCTGTGGGCTTGTAGCCCCATGGAATCCCAAGCTAGGCTTGTTCTCCCAAACTGTCCACCAACTATGTCCTGCAAAGACAAATGAGCATACCCTCCAAGGATCTAAAGTCATAACATCATGATAATTGAATCCAATCAATAAATGATCCACCTAAGCATGTGCATCAAATATCACTATATCAAACAATTAATTGCTCAAAGACACTATGTGACTTATCAAGCTTGAATATGGGAGGGTTGACGAGGTGTCCTATTGGGTATATCTTGCCCTAGGTCAAGGAGATTTTCCAATTGATCCCTCTCTAAGACATGTAAAGTGGATGAAGTGGTTGGGGTCAAGTCTCAATGGGCATAGGACTCATGACATATAAGGGGTTGCAGTGTCTCATTCATGGGTGCCTTTGTAAAGGGTGTGCAATACCTTCATTCACAATGCACTTTTTCCAAGCCCATTAATTTCCATTCTTTTATTCTTTCATAATTTTAAGGAAAGGTTGAAGGTCACTACCCTAGCATGGTGACCAGATAATGACAATCTCACCCACAAATACCTAGTGGAAATGAGAAGGTTAGCTCATGATGAGACCCCCTTTCTCTCAACCATGCAATTGAGAGCCATTACCCTGGTTTGGTGACCAGATGATGGCAATGTCATACCACTAGACATTCATGGACATGATAGGCCGGCTCATGATGAGACCTCCTATCCTTCAACTAACCTTTTAAGCATTCTTTATTATATTATGGGTCCCCTTTACTCAAAGATAAGTGTTTCACTGCTTTCTTGTGTGATCCCTGGGCGAAGCATCTGGAAGGTTTATACAAGGCTTTTATCTTTTACACAACATTAATCCCTCTGGGCCTTCAACCCCTTCTTCCCATAGAATGAGGGACAACCCCTTCTTGGGTCAATACACCCTAAAATCCCAAGAGATAAGGAAATGGAGGGGAATAATGATGGAAAGTGGTAAGTATGGTCGGGAACTGTAGAATGGATCATTAAGGGAGTTACTAGTAGAAAACCCATTCACAAGGAAGACCACTTACTAGGGCAGAATGTCAACCACCAAGGTGAAGCAGGGCAAAAGGCATAATGTCCAAGCATATGTCATGAAATCTAGAGCAATCTAAGATACAACATACTCAACTGGCTTAAATTTTGAAATGATGCTCACCATAATACTAACTTGTACCTCATGGAGCAAGGCCCACTACCTTCCAGAAGTCAGCTGATGTGGTGGATGCCATATGAAAATCTATGACCATATGTGGTGGTGAGAGGGGTTTTTCAACTCTGCAAAAGGGTATTTTTGGTCATGTAGTCTCTTGGAACTCCATATCTGCAACCTGAGGGCCTCGAGACATAATCTCCTCAATTATCCACAAAATGGGGATAACATCTGACTTCTACTTGGGGACATGTCCTCATCGTAGAGTGCATGAGAACCACAACATATCCTGGTAGACCTGTGCCTGCAAGGAAACATCAAACTGCAAGGTCGGGATGGCCTACTCATCCCTGTTCTCATATGATCATAATCAAAACCAACTAAACTAGAAAAAGATTTTTTTTGACATTTTTTCAAAAATTTATAAAATAAACATGAAATCAATAAGCAAGTAGAGCAAAATGAAAATGAAATGCGTCTAAACTAATATGAGCAATAAATATGCAAATGCAGGGAATCAAAATAACTTACCTACTTACCTGGGGCATGGGCCCTGAAGAAGTCATGTGACCTGGATGTGAGGTTGGAGAAGAGATCCATCTACCGGTAGTGGCATCTTCCTCCCGACTAATGTTGTCTGATAATACCTTTGTTTGTCATACTTCTTCCTGATGATGTAAGGGTCAAGCCTTGAATTTTTGTCTTTTTGGTCATATATGGGCTTGTCCTTTCTTTTGTCCCACATGAGCACAAGACTTCCTTAATTGAAATCGATGCAAGGTGTATTTTCATCGTATGGAAGCCCTGTGTGGACTATCTCTTTGACGATTTCTTCATGTTTCTCATCTTCTTCTTGCATAATATGAATCGACCCTAGCTCCTTCCCTTATTACTTTGCAGCCTTCTTCTTATCCGTCCATGGGAGAACATCTCTTTGGAATCTTCATGCAAGAAGGCTAACTTAGATGGATTATACTCAATAACTTGTGGAGGCATATCATATTAGTGTTCAATGACATAGTTAGGGGCCCTTAGATCTATCACATGTGTATCTTTCTTTTCCCTGTTATGTGAGATCTCATACATGCCATCGCCCATGGGAATATATGCATGTGTAAGGTTCATGCTAAGGAAACCTCCAAGGGCTAAGGATCCAGTCCTCGACAAGAGAATCCCCCAGGCATCCGGAACATCGATCACCAATATTTCCATGAGGACGTTGATATGTGGAAAATATATGAAAAATACCTCAACTTCTTCACACACCCAAAGACCTCAAATCTTATTGAATCAATACCACAAACATTCCCATAAGGTCGGGTTGTCTTCAAACCAAGTTGTTCCATCACCTTCAATGACATGACATTTGTTAAGGCCCCTGAATCAAGCATGCAGTTGTTCAAGCGGAGGCGACTCGTTCCTATTGAAAGATAGAAAGGAGGGTTATTATCCTTTGTTTGATCGAGGTACACAGTGTTGAAGATGATGGGAGGGTCCTCCTTCTTGGTTGACACCTGTAATATCTTCAAAATTTCCCTTTTTATAGAAGGGATCTTACACATCTCTGTCACTGGGACCGTCATATTTAGTTTTCCAAACATGCTTGCAACATTCATCTAAATGTCATCTGTAGAAGTTGGCTTACGAAGTAACTCACATACCAGCGATGGAGGTGGTGGAGCCACCTTTTCTACTAATGGAAGAGGAGTATCAGGTTGTGATGGAGGGGCTGAAGCATTTTTTATTTTGTAGGTTAGAATTTCCCTCCTTCTTAATTCCTTCTTTTGTTCATCTACCAATTTATTTAAGGCCCGAAGTCTCCCCTCTCTTTCTCCTATTCTTCTGGATTCATTGATCTGTTCTTATGTAACTTGTTCATCATCGAAATTGCATGATCCAGAATATATTTGTAGAACGAAATGAATACAGATTATTATCAAAAGATGTTTAATACATAATAATAAATATACAATAAAACTTGTTTATGTTCAATAAGGAAATAAGTTGAAACTGTAAAATGCAGCAAAAACAAGCTTGCTAGAATGGTGGCGGCTTATCTCTGAGAAGAGATGTGACGGTTGCGCTCATTCACAAGAATATGATTACAATGAGGTTCTAAAGGCCTTTTTATAATAAAAATGAATCTAAAAAACGCTAGACATCCAAAAACCTAACCCTAGGAGATGAAGCGCCAAAAGTCATGTGGGCCCCGTTTGGGTAAGTTAGTACATCAACTTCCCAGGGTCGTAACTTTTGCATACGGTATTCATTTTAGCCGCACAATAGCCCGTTGAAAAGGTCTATTCGAGGACTACACATTTTGTTGCTACAAACTGTGGCGAGCCCTAAAAACATTGTTTAGGGCCTCAAAACGGCCCTGCAAGTCAGGGACCCGAAAACTAAAGAAAAAACTACCAAACTAGAAAACTACCAAAATGAGCCAGTTGGAATAGGTGGGAGGCCACCAACATCCATCTGGATCATTGAAAATCATGAAGTTCATATCTTTGGTATAATCTTCATATCGTCGAGGGCACTCATCTTCCCTGTGGGGTTCTTGGCATGGGAGACACCAAGATTCTATATCAACTGTCCCAACATGTTTCAAGGTATCTAGGGCCTTTGCCTCTTGTTGAGGTCTTGGTTTCCAACCGGTGGCATATCTCTATTTTCTGGAAAGCTGAGGTCTGGGAGTAGATTTTTTTTTTCTATTGTAGTCATACAGTTCATAAGTTGATTGTACACCTGAACAAACTGAGTATTCATTTGGTCTATCTTCTGAGTCAGGAGAGCAATCGGATCATGAAAATTGTTTTTGGAAACCTTCATCCTTGATTCTGTCTTGATACAAGGGTAGTGAAAAGGTTTTATTTTTGAATCAAGGATATTTTCTTCAATGTCGATATTGAACTCTCTAGCCTCTTCCAATGATGTGGGATTTTTATCTAAGAGAATGTTTTAGAACCACCCTTCAAAAGCATTCATGTAAAGGAGACGAACTGATGATGTCATAGGACGGTAATATGTTGGAATTTGATTGTACAACTTGTCAAATCTGGAAATGAATTCCTTTACTATTTCATTCTCCTTTCTCTCTATTTGATAGAAATGAGTCCCTATCCCACCATCTGCCTTTTTCGACCATCTTCTCTTTAATAAGTTGGGAAAAGCATCATAGGATGTGATATGATTATCAGAGAGTCCTTTGAACCAATCAAGGGCTTCTTTGGTCAATGATGATGCAAATAACCTCATGGCCACATCTTCAAGGTCAATACCTGCATTGTCCATGTTCAGGCCCATGACATAAATGTGGTCTTCAACAGTTATCACATTATTTATGGGGAACTTTGGCAACCACTTATTGACTTGAGAGGTGGCTTTCTTTGGTAAACCATAGAAGGCTTGAAACTCCTAACGGGAAAATGTTTGGGGAAGGTGGAGTCGCCAAATGATTCTCAAGATGAGCTCATCAAGGAAAAGGTAAAGGGAACGTCCATTAGGTGGAGTCACCATACAAGCTAAGGGAAAGGCTTCGGGATAACTTACCAAAGTGTTGTTAGGGTAGGAAGAAGATCCAAAATATTCACCAGCAATGTCGCCAAAATATTATAGTGCAATTTGTAGGTTGGGAAAAGCCCGACCCAACCACAAACACAAGTGCTATAGCTTGGGAATCCTACACCCAATTTCAGCTTGATCTAGGTCCCACACTTCAAGGGTAGTTAGGTCACTCTTGGGAGGCGATCCCAATGACCCTAGGGGGCATGAGATGGAGATGGATAGAGATGGAAATAGAGCCCCTATAGGTCAATTCTAAGTGGAGTGAAATGTGTGGAATGAAGTCTTGGGAAGATCCAAGGGTTTCCAAGTATGTTGAGTAACCTGTAAATGGTGAAATACCCACCTGAGACACAAGAAAAACAACTTTTCAATGATGTATGTTAGTTGGATCAGAAATTTAAGCTTGTTGTCCCTAATTTTCAGCAATAGATAATAGTATATACCAGCAATAATATGGTACTATACGATTCTCAATAAATCCTAGAGATCAAGTAGAATATACAAGAGAAAGACTAGTTAATGACTAGCTAAATTCAAGATGAAAAACTAATATTCTAGCATAAAAATATAAGGTTGTTGTAAACACTTGGCTGTAGCAAATTATATCAGTCTTATGGCTATAACATTCATTGTATTACAACAAGAAAATCATCCACTAAAAAACCCTCAAACTTTTCCAAAAAGCGTGGAAGACCGAGAAGAATAAGTGTGCAAACTTTGAGCAAAATCCAATGGTCGATAAGAGAGTTATTCAAGCAAATGAGTTAGGGTTTCTACAACCCTAATGGCTGAAGATTAAATTTTATAATAGCAGCAAGAAGTATCCCCTTGATGGGTATGCCCTAGTGGTTGTGAGGTGCCCAAGGCACAATGAATACAATCCACTTTGCAAGAAGTAAAAATGACCAAAAATCACGTTTACCAATGCAATAATTTGTTTCTCCAATGCAAGACTAGTGCCTTTAGTTATGGGTTAATGGGGTAAAAACGAAAGAGCTAGGGTTACTAAATCCTTGGGGGTGTAAATCCTCTTACTTCCCAAGGCAAGTAGCCTAGCTAGGGTTTGAATATTAGGGGTGTAATTTTCTTACTTCCTCAACTAAACCCTTTCAAAATAACTTTAAAAGGTTAGCAATTATGGTGGAAACTATGATACGGTGTATATCCTTATACTCCCTATCTAGCCTTGGCCAAAACAACATTATCTTGAATTATAAATGATAATAACAAAGTAAAGAGACCATACCATTCAAGAAAAAGCATTAGCATGCCAAAGTAAACCTCCACAAAAGCAAGAGAATGACCTCCAAAAGATAGCGCACCATCGTCATCATCACACCATAACCAAAAAGCATTATTCCATAGCACAAGAGGCAAAATACTCCAAGTATACCAAAAATTTCAGACCAATACTTCTCACAAGAGGGAGAGTTATGTTCAAATGAGATCTTATGATTTCTTATTTATACAAAATTTCACCAAGGTGACTTGTCCAAAGGGGTAAACCCCAAGACTAGGGGTCAACAACCCAAATATCCACCCCCTTTAACAAAGTGATATTAAACAATTCATTTAAGTTTCACTTTTGCACAAATAAAACCCTAATTTTAGTAGGATGTCACCCCTTTAGGGGACGTTTTGGCATTTGGAGGAGGTCGTTGGTGATGGAGAAGAGTAGAGAGGCTTCCCAAAGCCACATGTCAAGCATCCAACAACTTCCTTCACGAGGAAGGTTCAAGCCCTTCAAAACGTCCAAGTTCCAATGTATATCACCTCACCACCAAGCCCTAACCCCCCTAGGTGACCTCATGCCTCTAGGAATGACGTTTTGCCTCTCCTAGGAAAAAACGTTTGGCATGTGGGGGCTAGGCTATGTCGTCCAAGTCATCTTCAAGGCCTTCCAAGTCTGATATTTCTCATATGGCATGCAGGCCTTTGGCATCCAATTTGCGGGCTTGTAGCCCAATGGAAGCCCAAGCTAGGCTTGTTCTCCCAAAACTTTCCACCAACTATGTCCTGCAAAGAAAAATGAGCACGCCCTCCAAGGATCTCAAGTCATAACATCATGATAAGTGAAACCAATCAATAAATGAGCCACCTAAGCATGTGCATCAAAGATCACTATATGAAACAATTAATTACTCAAAGACAATATGGGACTTCTCAAGCTTGAATATGGGAGGGTTGACAAGGCGTGTTATTGGGTATATCTTTCCCTAGGTCAAGGAGAGTTTCCAATATATCCCTATCTAATCCATGTAAAGTGGATGAAGTGGTTGGGGTCAAGACTCAATGGGCATAGGGCTCATGACATACAAGGGGTCGTAGTGTCTCATTCATGGGTGCCTTTGTAGAGGGCGTGTAGTACCTTCATCCACAATGCACTTTTTCCAAGCCCATTATTTTTCATTCTTTTATTCTTTCATAATTTTAAGTAAAGGTTGAAGGTCAGTTCCCTGGCGTGGTGACCAGATAATGGCAATGTCACCCACAAATACCTAGTGGAAATGAGAAGGTTGGCTCGTGATGAGACCTCCTTTCTCTTAACCATGCAACTGAGAGACATTACCTTGGTTTGGTGACCAGATGATGGCAATCTCATACCACTAGAAATTCATGGACGTGATAGGTCGGCTCACGATGAGACCTCCTATCCTTCAACTAACCTTTTAAGCATTCTTTATTATATTGCGGGTCCCCTTTACTCAATGATAAGTGTTTCACTACTTTCTTGGGTGATCCATGGGCGAAGCATCTGGAAGGTTTATACAAGGATTTTATCTTTTACCCAACATCAATCCCTCTAGACCTTCAACCCCTTCTTCCCATAGAATGAGGGACAACCCCTTCTTGGGTCAATACACCCTAAAATCCCAATAGATAAGGAAATGGAGGGGAATAATGATGGAAAGTAGTAAGTATGGTTCGGAATGGTACGATGGATCATTAAGGGAGTTCCTAGTAGCAAACCCATCCCCGAGGAAGACCACTTACTAGGGAATAATATCAACCACCAAGGTGAAGCAGGGAAAAAGACATAATGTCTAAGCATATGTCATGAAATCTATAGCAATCTAAGATACAACATACTCAATTGGATTAAATATTGAAATTATGCTCACCATAATACTAACTTGTACCTCACTGAGCAAGGCCCACTGCGTTCCGGAAGCTAGTTGATGTGGTGGATGCCATCTGGAAATCTGTGACCATTTGTGGTGGTGAGAGGGGTTTCCAACTATGCAAAAGGGTATTGTTGGTCATGTAGTCTCTCAGCACTCCATATATGCAACCTGAGGGCCTTGAGACATAATCTCCTTAGTTTTCCACAAAATGAGGATAACAACTTCAATGGCGATAACACAATGGACTGGTATACTAAGCTCTCATGACCTTGAATCCGCTGCCAACCTCCTGATTGAGCAAGTCAACCACATTGATCTCACGCCCCTAACAATGATAGTTGAAATGGCACAAACAACTGTCCAAATCACTGAAACGCTTTAAGAGTGGTTTTTTGAGCTGGAGGGTCAGTTTATGGAATTCATTCAGAACCTCAAAGGCACAGTGTTGTATGTCTTCGAGATCATTCCATAAAGAAATTGGTTGAAGGACGAGCCAAATAATAGTGATGGGGGTCTATTGGCAACCAAATTTTTGGGTTCAATTTTGCGCATGCGCACAAACAAAGTTGTGCGCACTCATTTCATAGTTTTACGTGCATTTAAGGAAGTGCACAGAGAAAGGCCATAACGTGCGCATTCGACCGAGTTTTGTTAGCAGCGCACCAAGTATAGAGACTACCAAGTGTGCATCGGTCTGAGTTTTGTTAGTTGCATCGTAAACCAAGAAGATGTCCAATGGAATCAAGAAAATAATCACGGGGAAATCTCTCGGAATGATTATCGCCCACGACATTTGAAGATGTGGAGCGGACAAAAGATGAGTTGGTCAGGGAATTAAGATTGCCCATGATGTAGAGGATCTACGTGGAGCACTGACAGGGATTGAAGCATGTGAGGGAATTGGATTAGACAAGTGAGTGGAGCAGACAAGAAAGAGACAATGCTCTCCAACAACAAAAGATATAAAAAGGAGCTATAATCTCAAAACACGAGTTACCTAGCTAGTGTGTGAAATGGTCAATTGGATATCACTCTCGAGTTCACTCCAAGCCTGTTGTAATCCTGGGATGTTTTGAATATATTTGTGTGTCTTTACTATGTCTGAGTCCTAACGTGCATGGCACAGTATGTTGTATTCCCATTGTTTTATACAGTAATGATATAAAGTCTATGGATGGCCTAAGAAATTGTTCAGTGCGCTATATATCTCTGTGTGATGGAATGTTCCTAATAATAAATATATGGCAGTTCAAATCTATTCTATGTCTATTATGAATGAGTTGAATATGTGTGAGTATTATTTTAATTCTTAGTCTTAAAAATAGCCTGTCAGACATTAGTTCCATGTATGCTAATAGCAATAGTGTTTCATGTGTTTAATCCTCCATCCCCGACACAATACCTTATGGTCTCTGTGAATATCTATGCATCCCGGGTGACATCTTCCTTGGCCTTGGTTGAGGATTGATATGCTGGTGATTAGGGGTTTTTATTGGACATGCTCTGGATGAACCATGGGTCAAAAACTCCCCAGTGTTAAGAAGGTGAATACGTGCACAAGCGTGGACTGAAAATGGTGACACTATGCCCAACACCTAGTCTCCTTTGATGATATCTTGTTCTACAACAAAACTTGGACAACGAATGTGGCGCATGCAACTCCTCTGTCATCATTAGTTGTTCCTCAAGCATTCTAAACGTGCTTTTGGTGCTTCAAAAGTTTCACATATGGGACAAATTTTTAGTTGGGAAGTTGTGCTTGTGGATCCTAAGAAAATTGATACGATGAAAGATTGGTGTCATCCCAAGACCCTTAAAAGTTTCCATGATTTTCTTGCCTCACAGGTTACTACCTGAAGTTTGTGCAAAACTATGGTAAAATTGTTTCTCCTCTCACCACTTTTCTCAAAAACAATGCCTATAGTTGGAATAAGGAGACTAAAAAGGCTTTTCAGGCTTCAAAAGATGTTATGTGTACCACCCCTATCTTTGCCTTGCCTAACTTCAATAAGACTTTTGTTTTGGAATGTGATGCCTTAGACAAAGGAATTGGCATTGTGTTAATACAAGAGGTATACCCACTCGCCTTCACTAGTAAGCGTTGTGTGATAGAAACTTGGGTAAATCCACCTATGAGAATAAAATGTGGGTTATTCTTTATGCAATTGATATGTGGTGTCCTGACTTGATTGGGTGTTGTTTCCAGAATAAAAATGACCCTCACAACTTGAACTATTCCTTGGAACATAAGTTGTCCTCCCCGGAGCTGAAAAAGTGGGTCACCAAAATGTTAGGCTATGACTATGAGATTGTCTACAAGAAGGGCAAGGAAAATGTGGTGGTTAATGCTCTCTCTAGGAAGTATGATGAGGAAGGGTCCATATTTTCCTTATCTTTCCTAGTGCTTGATTGGTTGAAGTCGATATGCTCGCTAATTTACTCAATATTTGAGATAAATAAAAATATTTGATACATATATAAATTGAATGAATGATATATATCTATCAAATATGAGCATTAACTAAGACAATTGAAACCCTTAAGTACGGTTTGGGGGGGGGGTGATCCTAAAGAATCAAACCCAAGTACTAGAAGGTGAACTCTAGACTTAGCCTAATGCAAGAGTGTAAAACCCTAGGATGTCCACACTCAATGCAAGAGAACAAAAATGTCGATGATCACAAGGAACTAGGCAAGTGAAACTATAAATTAGTTTCCGTTTCAGTGGAGCATGGTGTCCTTCTCTGACCTTGTAGTAGCTTCTTGCTCCAACATAACTGCAAAATATCTAAGTCTTCCAATACCCCTTGAACACACACTTAAGGATAGATAGATTCACAATAGAAGCAAATATAAACAAGTCTCTTTCAATTATTCCCCAACAAATACAAACGAGGAGGAGGCCTCCTTATATAGGTAAGGTGCCTCATGAAACTATGGGTAAAAACCTTCTGCAAATACAAAACCATGAGCTAATACAACGTGCTCAGACAAAGTCAGGGGTAAATATAAGAGGTGCTCACAAAACCATGGTCTAAAACCATCACGAGTAATTAAAATAATATATCATTAAATAACCACCTCAATCACCTCCAACATGTAAGTGGACTGGTCAAAGAGAAGAGGTGTGCTCCATAATATGCTCTAGTAACCCACGCATGTGGAATCAAGTGTGAGTGGTGAAAATGTAGTGATATTGATATTTTTCCCCCGACAAATTTAAAAATCCCATAGCTATGCTAGTTTTTTTTCCTAATTTTCTATTATGACCACATTTTGGAAATCCCACTGTCATTTTGCTTCCAATGGCATTGATCTAGTAGAATTTTGGGAACTCTGTCAAAACATAACTACCCATAAAGTTGGCCACCCTCAAAACATGTGCTCTAACCAACCCAACAATCTCAAGAAATGGTCCAGATGAGAAAGTGTGCCCTTAAGGAATGGTCCATGTGGCACATGATGATGATGTGGAGTCCCTATCATCATCCAATGCACTATCATGAATCTCGATGCGATGACATGGATCCCAAGAAAAATGGCATAGATCCCAATGTAGATATATATTATTATATGTAGGTACATAGATCCCAAGGCAATATCATGGATTCCAATGCAATGTCATGGATCCCAAGATAGGTACACAAATCTCGAGGCATGATACATGGATTACAATGCCTAAATGCCACCCACAATGCATGTACACCGATCCCAATGCAATGCACCTACTGATATTGGTGGGTCTAACCCCTTTACAAGTCATTAGGTGATGCACACAGTGTGATTTATTTTAGCAACATCATAACATAAGTTAGCAACATCATAACATAAGTTAATTTTAAGATTTGCCTAAGTTTTACCATGGGAAGATAACCTTAAACTTTATAACATGTGACAAATCCTAAGACAAGAGGTATTTCCTAGATCACTAAGTCAGAGGTAGGTGATATGATGGATAACTTATGGAAGGGGAAAGAGAAACGTCATTTATTGACCCTCAAAGTCATGTAAGATGACATATAGGTCTTTAATCTTGTCTGAGTAGCTTTCACAAGCTAGGAGTCTTCAACATATAAGCCTTTAAAAGAGAGCTTTAGCTTTGAGTTAGCATATCCTTGACATTGTTTCTTACTACCCCTTTCTTTGTCTTTTTCTTTCTTTGTTTGCTTTATTTCTTTCATTTATCAAGTCCCTTTTTCTTTAGATATGCATTATTAAGCATGGGACTAGGGACACCAACCTCATTTTGAGGTGGCATAACTCAAGCTTTATGATTTTTGGCCTTTAACCTTATTTTTTATTTGCTATTCACCTCTATCCTTTTTTGCTTTTATTTGATTTAGGCTTTCTCAACTAGACCTTGCTAAATGACATATGACAAATTAGACATGAGCGGGACTAACTTTTTATGAATGAGATGGAAATGAATGGGGAAGATATAAAGTGTTATGTATGGTGGGGATATGGAGCACACTACATCAACCTGATCACTAGTATAACAACCTTACTCAATACTTGACATCACTTTTAAAGGATAATTATGTTCCCCATGGTACGACAATGCACATAGTAAAATTGTTAGTCCTATGAAGTGTTATTGGATCCCACTTTAGTGTTTACCACGTTCACAATTAGCTTATAAGTTATAACTCCATGTCTAAATATCAAACCCATACACGAGATTGTAGCACAATAAGTGAAGTGAACAAGCTAAGCCAAAGGACCATGACCATGTGCAATAAAATCACAGTGTGCCAACTATAATTGCATGTGTCATACGAGGTGTATGAGAGAAGAGCTAATATATCATGGCCGAGTCATTTGATGAGGAGTGAGGCATGCTCATCATTTGTCTGAAGGTAGATCCTTAGTGGGGTGGATGATTGTATTTTCTTGTATTGGATGATTGTATACAAGGCAGGATCATCATTTGTCTGCAATGATGCCTCTATAAGTCCGAGTCTAGAGAACATGAGCAACAACATCACAACCATCGATAGGGTACCTCTAGAAGTAGTCACTCCCCAGGGGGAAACACCCCCAACATAATAACTCGCTAAATCTATGTTAAACATGAACCAATAACCCACTAACCTCGACCCATTACCTTGGACCCCCCTAACACCTAACCCATTACCCCTTCACTAGCCCAAAATAACCCCAACTACTAATCTACCAATCCTATCACCATTGACCCACTAACCAATGCCCCTAACCATTGATAGACCAACCAACTAATTTGCCCTAACTACTAGCTCATTTATTCCCTAATTAATATGGTTGATTATAATCAAATTTGGTAGACTATGATCGAATATAGTTATCCATGGTTTATGCTACTAACCCACTAATACCTAGCCCACTAACTCATAAATCTTTTAAGCACGACCTAATTAATGCCTTATAATACAAAATAATCTATCCTAATAAACATATTTATGGTTGTATTGAATATTTCAACCATATGTAGGAAACACTATTGCTATATTTAATTTCATGATTATATAGTACAAAATAGGTTAACCTATGAGTACACTGAAGCTAAGGTTATTATCACAATAGAGGTTCAATAGCAAACATTTTTTTCCCTTCTATGAAAGAGGTGAGATTCTCACAACTTTTCGTTATTATGCCTACTTTTCACCACCTTATTTAGGTTTTTTCATATAATACTTACTTTTCATCATCTTCTTTATGTTTTTTTTCTTCATATAATCCCATTACGTTGGTTCATTTAAATGTACATGTTCCTATTTTCAATTTCAATTGTTATTTTGGTTGATGGTGGGGTTTTGTTATTTTTTAGAATAGTTGCAAGATTACAAATACATGCGTTGTTTTTTGTTTTGTCCAAACCACTTTAATATATAGGAGAGAAATTTGAACATTGTATTTAATTGTTTTAATAATACGTATAATTCGAGACATAAGCATTGAAAGTAAAATGAAACTTAAAATCTCTTAAACATGAAATTATAAATCCTTCATCAAAAAACCAAACGTGATATTTTTGCACACTACCCATTATATTCAATGAGTTGTTTTATTCTTTGTGGCAACATGAATTAAAAGTTGCGAGCATGTGATATCCATGATATCAATAGAATGATTACAAGTTTAAGTGTGCTTGTTCTACCGCCCCACCATATGTTATACATGGACAAGTGGTAATGAATACCATGTGCCATAACTACAACATCTCGTATAGATTACAATTGTACCACTTATCAATGTTATAAAACACACAAACACACAGATTTACGTTGGTGGCAAATTCCCCCACAGTGGTAAGGTGTGGGACTAATCTATCAACATACATTGAAATAACAAAGTGGCATACTCACTACCAACCTCTCCAGGCTTTGAACCTCGAACTTGGTTGTCACTCAAGCCAAAACCAATTGATCTCCATTGAAAAGACAACTATCATACAAGACTTACCAATAACAATACCAAGGCCATGGCATTTAAATCCCATCTCGCATATTTAGGACATACTAAACACCATACAATGTTGCAATGATTGTGATATGTGAAAGGATTTGTACCTTCCAATTTGAGATACCTTAGATACAATATTGGAACAATTTTGATTTAATGTAAATTTTTTGGAGTTACTTTGAATAAGTATGGTTTAGTAAAACGAATTGTAATAAGCATCATCGTTCCAATATTTATTTAATGTAAATTTTTTGGAGTTACTTTGAATAAGTATGGTTTAGTAAAACAAACTGTAATAAGCATCATCCTTCATTGATGTTTTGTAAAAAACAAAATCCCTGTTAAACAATGAAGAACTAAAAGATGGAAACAATATCTTACAAAATATCTCCCAATTGTTGCCTATACCTAACTTTCAAGTCCTTTTCAACCATCCTTATCCTCTTATGTGAAATGATAGGGAGGTTAACATGTTGCAGTCAAGCCCAAATGGTAATCGTTCTACATTGTGAAGGTGCAAGCTCAAACACAGAGAGGTGGCTCAACCTGGTGTTAAGTTGCAGTTAACTTATTCAATATGACTTATCAATAGTTATATCAAACCAAAATTATAGAGGCATCACTGCAGATAGATCCTTGGTGGGGTGGATGATTGCATGTTCTTGTTACCGATTCCTCAGTTAAAAACAAAAAGAAGAGACATGAATGATTATATGTTCTTGTTACCAATTACCCCAATCCACCTTAAAAACAAAATAAATAAATAAATGATTATATGTTTTGGTTAAGGATTTCTCCATTTCCCTTGCTAAAAACCAAAATTGATGTCACAGTGAATTGTAACCTTATAAAAATATATATAAAAAAGAAGAAAGATGGAGATGATTATATGTTCTTTGTTACGGATTCCTCCCATTCCCTCGCTAAAAACCGAAAAAAAAATAGGCATGCTCCGTTGAGAGGATAAATATCCAAACGTTCTTATGGAACTAATACAATTACAAAAATTTCCTTTCAACCCTTTAAAAATTTTAAAAAGGGCATGCTCCAGAGTATAAATATCCAAACGTTGTTATGGACCCAATGCAAATACAAAAATTTCCATACAACCCTTTTGAGGCAAAATCAAGTTATAGCGATCCATGTTTATGGCCACAGGTGACTAAGTCCGACATGGAACTATGATTCAATGGGTACCAACGCCATGAATGGGGGCATCTGCACATTATCATCCTTTTCATGGTCAATCTATACCAATTCACCCGATGGCCATTCCTTCAGAAGAAGGCTATTATTAACAATCCCCCAGATTATCTCCTCAAGGCCATTTGCAGCGTACACATTTTGCACTCATGGTTGTCTACAGTCTGCATCGAAACCAGCAACTGCAATTCATCCAACCACTGTTGCCTCTCCATCTCCATTAGCAAATGAATTCCAAGAATCTGAAGAAACCAGTTCGAACCCTGACATTTTCAGTGCTAAAGATGAAGCGGTTTTCAGGAAACAGAATGCAAAGTCTCTGGCTCTACTCAACTCCTCGTCGTCACCGAAAACCTTTGAAACTCCACAAGAAGATGACGCCCTTTTCGACGATGAAGAGGTAGGGCTTGCACTGGTGTTGGATAAGGATGATGTCACCAGAGCCCCCAGGTTCCCTGGAAGCGTCAGTGGCGCCAGGGGTTCAAGGGTGGAGCAGCTTTTAAGTCAGGGGAAGGGTAGAAGTGACTGGGAAGAGCAGATGCTGAGACAGGCATTGAGTATCAGAAGGCAAAGAACTAAAGATGTATTGAAGGAAGCAATGAAGGCTTCAGAGCTGAGCGATAGATACTCTGAGAATTTGGTTTCCCACATGGATGGTTTTGTTGACTACATCATAATCAGGGCTGCATCCGCTAAAAGTAGGTCAGAATTC
>ML812819.1:0-24739 GCA_009831015.1 Picea engelmannii
TGTTCTACAAGGATATGTTGATTCAGATATGGCAGGTGATAAAGATAGCAGGAGGAGTACCATAGGGTATGTGTTTACTATAGGTGGAACACCAGTAAGTTTGATTTAAAAACTACAAAAGGTTGTTGTACTTTCAACAACAGAGACAAAGTATGTTGCTGCTATAGAGGCTAGTAAAGAGATTATTTGGTTACAGAGGTTTATGGAGGAATTGGGAAAGAAGCAAGAGAATAGTAGGTTGTATTGTGACAGTGAGAGTGCCATTCATCTTGCAAAGAACTCAGCCTTCCATTCGAAGACTAAGCATATATAGTTGAGGTACCACTTCATATGATTCGCCTTGGAAGATGGACATTTGAAGTTGGAAAATATACACACTAGCCAGAATCCTGTAGACATGTTAACAAAGGGAGTAACCAGGGAGAAACTAAGTTCCTACTCAGTTTCAGTTGGTCTTCAAGAATGAAGATGAAGATGAATAATTTTCCAGGTCCAAGAAGGTTCAGAGTCCAACATATACAACAACGGTGGAGTTGTTGAGATCAATCTCCAAGTGGGAGATTGTTGGTTGTGGAGCCTGATTATCTTCCTGATTCAGAGGTCTTTTACTTTCAGCCGCGTTTATACCCCATGAAGTATTTAAACCCCAGAAGTATGTACACTCTTCCATGCGGTGGAGTGCAGAGAGGGGGTACCCCCTCTGCGGAGTCTGGGGGGGCTATCCCCCCAGCTGGGGGGTCTGGGGGCAAGCAGGCCCCCTAAGGAAAAATTGCCTTGTAAATGTATATTGTAATTTCATTATAAGGTCATAGATCTAACGATAAAGATTATGTTAGGGTTTTTTGCCCTAGAAGGAAACCCTCTTTTATGAGGGAAATGTGGCTATGGTTGATGGCGAATATTGTATTCTGAGATATGAGACTGTGAGAGAAAGAAGAGGAAGTTATAGCGAGTTTTTTGTAGGTTTTATCCCTTCATATGCTGGATAATAATAAAGGAAGGACCTGAGAATTTCTCTAGTGGACGTAGCCCACACTGGGTGAACCACGTAAATCTGTGTCTCTATTGTATTGTGTATCTTCTGTGTTTTGTTTCTGCATTTGTTTTATTTTATTGCTCCACGGTCCTGTTTTTCTAACAAAAATCTATCCAATCACTTTGGTATCATGTATTCATATATTGTTCTATGGAATTACATGGCATGCACGATGTGGAAAATGTATCTTGTTGAGTGACAACTCATGTTAATTTCCAAGTTTTAGAACTATACATGAAATACCTTCAATTGTTCTTGTCATTCAGTCTTGTTAGAACAAGCTTATAACATTAATGTATCTTCTCATGAACTTCCTTTGGGACAACTCATCATAGAAGCAAATGGAATATGTTGTGCACTCAAAATTGGGGCTTGGCTATCATTGATACAAAAACTCAAGGCACAACTCTCTATGCTAAATGGGTTATTATGGCCATATAAGAATAATGACTACCAATTAAGTTCCATCAATAAACAACAAATATTTGACAATAGTGGCTCAATAGAAATGAAAAGGAATGGTGAAAGAAAATTTGTTATGGGATAAGTTTTCTTTAAAGAAGAAAAATAAATTTAAGGAAGAATAACAAATTATATGACTATATCTAAATGAAAAACAAATTCAAGGAAAAATAAAATGAGTACACCTTGAGTGGATCGAATGGTTAATAATAAATTTTTTCTCCTTAGATATCACAGGTTCAAATTCAAGGGGGGTAATGTAACATACCTTCAATCTTAATGTCAAAAGTAGGGTTTATTGACCTAACATTTCATAGATGGCAATGGTATGTAAATAAAAATACAACACATTAAAACCATTTACAACACAAAAACCCTTCTTCTTAATTACTATGATAGAGTTCGACACTACACCAGTCAACATAAGGTCAATCTTTCCATCTTTAAATGAAAGGTATAGATAGTAAGTTTTTCTTTCGAAAAAAAAAATCAAATTGAAGATCTCAATTTAATTAGAATTGACATTCACATTTTTCCACATAATACATTTTCAAGATGGTGACACTTAAGCATACATAATTAAACACTTTATAATAAGCACATGCATATGAGTCACACACTAACTCTATTTTAGAAGTTCATCTATCATCTCAACTCATCAATTCCCTAGAATCTCTTAGATGGAGGTCTTATTCTCTCCAAAGGAGGACAATCCTAGGGTTTAGGGTTAAGGTTCTTAAGCTCATGCATATAACATCTTCTCCCTTGATTATAAGTGTGATTCCATTATAATTAGGTAATATTAAACATAAGGAAATTATTCTTTAATCTACAAGCTTCTTACCTAATGATTATTAAACCAACATGTCACTTGCCTCATTATTCACAAATACATGGTTAGACAAAATGGCATAAAGCCTTATAGAAAGGTTACTCATAGTATTGAGGTCAAAACATGATACAATCCATCATATGATAGATGTAGATAACTCACAAAAATCTTCAAAATATTTTTTAACAATTAGACAATAATTTATGCATAGCATTCATACGATTTCAGGGGTATGGAGGATCTAGCCTCCTCCTTATTTCAAGAGGTCAATGTAAGAATAAATATGGTTCAATCCAATCCATAATAAATATAACCATATCATTTAATCCCTTAAAAACTTTCACATCCAAAACTTTCCATATACAACAAACACAAATTTTTTGGGGTATGGGGGATTTGAGTATCCATGCTTGACTTGACTGTATTTTAACCTTTTGGGGAATGAGAAAGATGAATATAAATCTTAAATTTGGCGAGAATGTGGATGTTGATGTCATCTAATTTTTGTTAAAATTTTAATGCCAATGAACAACATATGGCCAAGTTATAGTATAATTTCATCTACATCCATTTTGTATTTTTAGGGATCATACATAAAAACATGAAGACTATTTTTAGTGAGAATGTGAATGTTGATGTCATATACTTTCTTTTAAAATTTTATTTCCAACAGACACCATATGACCAAGTTATAGTATAATTTTATCTATAGTCATTTTGTGTTTTTAGGGGTCATATAGACAAATGTGAAGTTGATTTTTGCTGAGAACATGGGGATATGTGCCAGATAACTCCACTCCAATTTTTCTCTTTATTCAACTTCTTATGACATCATTTCACTAAAAATACGAAACTGGATTTTAATGCATTTCTACAAACAATTTGCATGCGTGAGGTTTATCCATGCATTATCATACAAATTTTGCAATTTAATCAATTATACCAACAATCATTAACTTACCAACACCTACATAATTTCCATGGCATGAGCTAAAAAAAAATAATGTTAATATACATGTACATTTCACCATGATTTGCTAGAATATTTAGACACTTAGGAATTAGTTAATATCAACTTGGTCTAATGTGTCATTATGTTAAAGTGTGTTTCTTTGGTATGCATTTGTAATCCAATGGTCATGATATGTTCCTGACATAGAGTGATCCGACGCCTCATATTCTCCTCAATATTAAGGGCTACATTAATCCATGACTTAACACCTAATTGCTCCATGATCTCTATTTAAATAGCATGGAGGGTCATTTTCTAATGATTGATTGTGAGAAACCATTTGTACTATATTTTCTTTTGCATTAATAAATTACCTCAAGTGGCCACACTGGTTGGGGCCGTGGATGTTTCCCCACAAGGGTTTTACCACACAAAAACATCGGTTTGTTGATCATTGATGTGGTTGTGTAAGTAGTTACTGAAGGTTTTCATCTGCTGTTGGAATATTTGTGTTGTCGAACATGGTATCAGAGTGCATTTGAAGACCCTCCCTTGTTGTAGATCGAGATATTTTAGCCCTGTTGCCACATATCTATTTTATTCTATTTCCATAAATTTATGGGCCAAGAGGACTGTTCCATTGCATCCAGAGCGCTCATTTCAATTAGGAACGCTTTTTATATCACTCAAAAAGGGTTTTGTTTTCCCAAGATAGAACCATTTTAGTCAGATCTGAATGTATAAAGCTTGAATACGCCCCTTTAAAATTTTTACAGAGACAATATTTCAATTTTCCTTTTTTGTTTTTGTAACTTCCCCTCCGTCAAGACATTAATGTAAATGAGAAACAATAAAGGCATTATTATTATTATTATTTATTTTTAAAACACTGTTAAGCAAGTGTTACAGAATACAATACATTACGAATTGCACTTTCTATACCAACAATATCATTACACAACAAGAATCGGATACAACGTCACAGTTGTCCTAGATCATCAATCACATAAAATAAACAAGGATGTCTACCCGCTCAACCTACCCTGCAAGGTTAGGACCTCCAACACACATAATCAATGTTCAAGTCCAGGATTCATCCGATTGATTTTGACCATTTAAGGTCTAAATATTGACGAATGTTCTGAGGAACAAGGAGGTATCTAATTCCCTTAACCAATCCTAAACAACACTCAATACTAGAATTCAACACTAAATAAATAAAATTAAATCATGTTCTCAAGAATTGAACCATTCAATATTTTACGATCTACTTAACATACCATACAGAGTCTAAAATTTCTACCGGTGACTCAACAATTTACAAGAAAAACTCAACGCATCTATTTAATTGAGATTTGCGCAACTCAAACTTTAACATTATTATAGGCGTAGGTGAATAAATTCTAAATGTCCAATAATCATGCCTAAATATCATCCGGATCTAAGATCAATAATTTCTCAATGCCACAATAATGTCAATCAATATAAACCATAACGATTACAATAATAAACTAATTAAATTTAAAACCATTCCTTTACTAATTAATTTATTTAATACCATAACGTTTTTATGATTTTTAACTTCAAGAAAAGAAAACAAATGCTATAATTGTAACAAGACTTAATTCAGGGGTTTGCAATAATATTATTCAGCGACCAATAAAATCTTCAGATTTCAATTAAACATACAGAGATCAAGGAGATCCTAAATTTTTGGGATTACCAAAATTTCCAAATGACCGTGCGAAATTTATCTCCAGATTTGTAGTTAGATTTCATAGTGGCTAACAGAGTTCAACTCCAAACCTTGCAATTTAATTACAGTGAATAAACAGACTTCAAAATTCTGGGTTGTATTCATTTACATCGAAAAAAAAAAATCCTATATCTGGTTCTTCAATTTAATTTTGTAACGATTCAAGTGAAAAAATTCCATAATTGCTGAATGGAAATATATTTTTAAATTACCCTATGATTTTCTAGACTAAGATTGCAATTAAATTTCGCAAAGTCCATACGGATATCAAATTTTGGATCTTCAAAAATATAATGCCCATAAATTTTCTAAATTTTCGATTTGGATACTGATAGTACAAGACCCAACTTTTAATTTACAAACTGCGTTTTAATTCTACAACATCCATAAACTCAAATTCGAAATTGCAATGATTTTGTACAAGACCCAAATTTTAATTACAGGCTGTGTTTTAATTCTACAACATCCATAAATTCATATTCAAAATTGCAACGATTCTACACAACCATACAGAGATCTACTTCTCGGATCGACACTTAAGGTTACAAAGATCATACAAATTTCAAGCTAATTGGAATTACAAATAATTTATACACGAACCTAACAATTTCTAATTTCGAAATACAAAACTTTGACGACTGCTATATAATTTCTAAATGATTCGAATTGCATATGACATTGAACCCCCATACAATTTATACAATTCAGGAGTTGCAATTAAATTTGGCAGCGTTCATACAAATTTAGTCATCAGAATTTGGTACTTTATCCTGTAGCAATTATACAAATTCTAAATTACAATTACTATTATTACAATAAAAATTCCAGAAATAAAATACCGGAACCGATGGTGATGAATAATTGAGGAAGTCCTTCAATGACTTGCACTATCTTCTTAATCCCATTTGCTAATCACCCAACTTCACTGGTACCTCCTAGCCAATGCTAGGGGTACTCTTCTTTCCCCTTATCCCCCTGAGCCGCAAAGGGGTCGAGAACAAAACCAAAACACAATAGCTCCCAAGCTTGCCTCGCAAGGAAGAGCTCCCACTCTATCTCAAGCTTGAAAACCCAACTCTCACAAGTAAAACACAATCAATCCAATTTTGGCAGCATAACAATACTATCCAAAGTGAGATCCATTTTCCCTTTTACCCCAACTATTTCAGGTAAATTCTCAATGACACATGTCCACATGCACAAGTAATTAACTTTTTAATAATTTTTAATTAATATTATTCACCCAAACACTTGTCACACTCCCCCAAATTGCACAAGTAATTACACTTTTTATTTTATTTAATAAATCCATTTTCCTCACATTCCTCAATGTGTTCCTATTTTCGATCTTAGTTGTCCCTTTGTTCCCCAAAGTCTCATTTATTGAGTGTCTCCTAACTAGATCTTAGTTAGAGTTGGATTAAGAGTATTCTTTTAGTTATATTTAGTGGTGGTTTGACTCAAGATACTATTCTATGTACACCTATTCTCTCTATTTATTATTTCTTTTTATTCTAAAAATCTCTTTTAATAATTTCATGCACACATGTTCACCTTATCCAACCTTTACATTTTCAATTCCACATTTTCTAGAGTTTGATTATATCTCAAATATTTTAACTTATGTCATAGTTCATTTAGTCCTTTATTCAAATTTACACTTAGATTTAGTCTTAGAATTAGGCTTAGACTCTTGTTAGGCTTTTTAATTTATAATTTATGGTTTAATTAATTATTTTATTCTAACAAGGTCTAACCATTTCAATGTTTTATAGGCCACCTAGATTTATTGACTCATGTTTTAATTATGTGACGTTCCCTTCAAGACGCACCTCATGCTCCAAGGGTGCCACTCGCCTTTGTCCGGTTTTGGAAGTTTGTCCGACCCTTGAAGTCAACACTTCATTTGGTTGACCTTGTGAGAGACTAAGGGATTCTAAGGAATAAGGATTATTCCTTATTGCGCACCCCTTGGATTACCTCGTGAGCGACTGTCTCATTCCGCCCTCACGACATTGTGTACCTCTTGAACTAGGTAACCGTTAACCTACAATTCAGGTCACGACGAGAGTGCTAGTAGGCCGTGACAGGGACACTACCACACCTCTCCCTCAAATGTCTGGTTTCGGTCCATGACCCCTTTACTCCTTATGTGATTCAGATTAGCAAGCATTGTCAAGCCTTCACCCACTGACAAAAACAATGTCAATAATCCATATACATAAATCATATTGTAATCAATCTTATATCACATGTGCATAAAATGAAATAGTCAAACAAAATACAATCTACTCCCTGACTCAATCCATAATCCAAGGAAATCCATTGATTCCATCAACATTCATAACCTGTCATATGTCTTGCACAATTAGGAGAAATCTACCAATGGTAAGAAGTCCTCCCAACATTTTTGTTGATCCATTACATACATACACAACATATCCTCCAATATCTGGTTCGTTCTTTCTATTTGTCCATCTGTCTCAGGGTGATACGTTGTACTAAAATTTAGTTTCATTTCCAAGGCCTCTTAGAAACTGGTCCAAAATCATCCTGTAAACACCGATCCTCGATCAGATATGATCCTTATTGGTACACAATGTAATCTCACAATCTCACTGACAAATAATATATTTATGTCTGGCACCTGATACATCGTATGTACTGGAATAAAGTGTGCACTCTTTGTCAGAGTATCAACTACCATGAAAATTGAATCGAGTTCCTTGCCGTCAGTGGCAATCACAGAATAAAATCCATCGAAATGACCTCCCATTTTGATTCAGGAATAGTGTGTGGTTGTAACAATCATGTTGGATGTCTATGTTCAACCTTCACTTGTTAACATTCTAGACATTTCGCCACGTAACTAACTATCTCTGCTTTCATTCCTTTCTAGAAGAATAAAGGCTTAATTTTAACCTTCATCTTTGTGACTCCCGGATGAGCCATGTAAATTTCTCGATGAGCTTCGTTTAAGATCAAACTTCTTAATTCACCGTTAGGCGGTACGTTGTTTCTGCCGTTATATCTCAACAATCTGTTGATGTCTAAAGAATAACCTTCAAACTTCGTTACCATCATGGTATCTTCTCCGGTATTAGCCTTAACTTCCTTGTACCAATCATCGTCAATCTGTAGAGCTAGAATATTTTCTTGCAGATTCATCTTAAGAGGTATTAATGAGAATATGCATGGTCTCTGACTCAACGCATCTGCCACTTTATTCACCGTTCCTTTAATATACAAAATCTCAAAGTCATATTCGCTAAGTAATTCTAACCAATGCTTGTATCACGCGTTCAAGTCACTCTGCGTAAATATATGCTGCAATCCACAGTGATATGTCTTTAACTCAAATTTTTGTCCAATCAGATAATGTCTCTATACTATCAAGGCATATACAATTGATAATAACTCCAATTCATTCATTGCGTAGTTTTCCTCATACCTTCTCAATTTCCTTGAAATCTAAGCGATCACTCGACCGTCTTGCATAAACAATCTGCCCAAACCTTCCTTGGATGTGTCTGTGCATACCAAGAATTGTTATTCGATGTTGGGGACCTTCAGTTTCGATGTTTTCATTAACAAATCTTTGATCTTTTGAAATTCTTCCGCGCATTTCTTAGTCCATACGAATTTCTTGTTTTTCTTCTGCAATTCCGTGATTGGATTTGATATCTTTGAAAAAAATTCGACGAATCATCAGTAATATCTGGGTAAACCCATAAAGCTACGTACTTCCTGTACGTTGGTCAGTGTTGGCCATTCCATAATAACCTCTACTTTCTCTAGATTCACAATGATACCTTCTCTAGATATGATATGTCCCAAATAATGAATCTTTGATTGGTAAAAAGAACATTTCAATAGATTCCTGTGCAATTTTTTTTCTCTAAGACATTGTAGAACCAATCTCAAGTGTTCGTCATGCTCTTCTTTTGTCTGAGAATAAATCATTATTTCATCAATAAATACTTGAACAAGCTTGTCCAAGTATTCATGGAACACCCCATTCATCAAACTCATGAATACCCTTGGGGCGTCCGTCAAACCGAATGATAAAACTATAAACTCATAGTGTCTGAATATCATCTTAAATGCGGTTTTAGGGATATCTTCCTCCTTAATCTGTAATTGATGATATCTCGATCTCAAGTCAATCTTCAAAAATTTTGTTTCTCCCTTCATATGATTAAATAAATCATCTATTCTTGGCAATGAATACTAGTTCTTGATCGTAACTTTGTTCAATTGATGATAATCAATATAAAGTCTCCACGACCCATCCTTCTTTCTAACAAAAATCACTGGTGCACCCCACGGTGATACGATTTTACGTATAAGTCCTAAATCCAACATATCCTTCAATTGCATTTTCAACTCTTGCAATTCTAGTGTCGACATTCGGTATGGAGTTCTTGCAATCGGTTTTGTTATAGCTTTCACATCTATTGTAAACTCCAACTCTCTTTCGGGCGGTAAACTTGGCAACTCTTCTGGAAATACGTCTGCAAACCCTTGTACTACAATAATGTTTTCTATTCCTTCCACCTCACCCTTTTCATTTAGTGCTAAGATTGCATATAACTTGCATCCATTGCACATACACTTTTGCAATTGTAGGGAAGAAATAAATCTCAAGGACACTCCCTGGTTTCTTCCTACAATTACTCTACTATGTCCCAAATCATCTGTCAAACTTAACCGTTTCATCTTGCAGTTACGTATCGCATCATGCGATTCCAACCAGTCCATACCTATCACTATGTCATAAGATCCTAAGATCATGACATATAGGTTGGACTTTGTTACAAATTCACCCAAGTTAATGCTACAGTCCATAACCTTTCCTCCAACTTTTTGTTTGGCACCCAATGCCATTTCTACATATCTGAACTCGTCCTGCTTGACTTCCTTTACCTAATTATTTTTAGCATTGCACTAGAAATAAATCTCTCTGTATCTCCTAGATCTATAGAAATACTAAAGGTTTGATCGAATATTATACTTGATGTCTCGAGCACAGTGGACCGATGCTCAGCCTGGTGGTTGTTCACCATTGCATGTATCCTGTGGGACTTGCCCAAATATCCAACCACAGTGGTTCCTAATGATCCAACTACTATGTCCTTCTCAATAATACAATCTTGCTGGTAATGTGGCTCTCAACATATCCAACATCCAGTGTTTGGTCCAGTGCTTCTGGTCCCCGAAGTAGATGTTGTTGGCCTCGTAGTCTGTGATCCTAATATGTTCTACTGAACATGCCTAAACTATTGTTGGTGCTGTGGACGACGCTACTGCTTCTACTGTGGTTCTCTATAAGGAGTCCACTTCTAATGAGTTTTTAATCTTGGTGTCAAGAACATAGGTCCTCTGGGTGTATCTCGATACCCAGTATCCTGTCTGGAAGGTGTTTGATGTTATTGCGCTCCTGATATTGTCTTTCTAGTCGGTCTAGAAGGAGTCCTACCCTGACCCCCACTGTTAAACTCTTCCTTAGATATGAGGACCTTCTGAACTACATCGTGCAACGTCTGAGGTATTAGGATCCTCACCTTCACACGAATGTTGACGTTAAGGCTGAACACAAAATTGTTGAACTTTAAATTCTCTGTGTTCATATGTGGAGAATACCTAAGTAACTCCATGAACCTGGCCTCATATTCTGGCACCGTACAACTACCCTATCGTAATGCATTGAACTCATTAAGTTGACGCTCAATGAATTCATCGGACAAATACCTCTCCCGGAACTGTTCCTCGGACAAATCCCATGACACATCTTCGACGACCATGTTTAATTGAGGTAGGAGCGTCTTCCACCATAGAAGAACACTCTCTTTCAAATCAAAGACCTCCATGCGTACTTTCATGTTGGAGGTGTAATCGCGAAGTGTGAAGCATATCACCATGTTCTCCAACCATGCCTCGATGGCTAAGCCGTCTGTGACACCCCATAACTCGGGAAACTTCACTTTCTTGAGTTCTCTGTGTATACTACTACTACCAGTTGGAGCACGTTGTGAACCCTCATTGGGCACATATGCTCTACCCTCATCTCAATCCAGGCAGTTGATCAATGCCTCTGACATGCTCTGGAAGAATCTCATCATACCTACCACATCTCCCACAACAACCTTCTCCTACTCAGTAGTCTACTCATTTCCCTAGGGGTTATATCCCTTGGGTGTGGATACTATTGGAGGTGTCACATCTCTTCCTTCAGTACTATGTCATCTACTTCCCCTACGTTCTCTAACCATGATTACTTGCATGGAAAATTTCAAAATTAATTAGTGATACACCTTAAATCATTTTATTTAACACAGTGGAAGGCGTAATGGGTCCCTTTTCATAGGGCTGAACCCGCTCTGATACCATATGTAATGTCCCCTCCGTCAATACATTAATGTAAATGAGAATAAGTAAATGAATTTTATTTTTTAAACATTGTTAAGCAAGTGTTATAGAATACAATACATTATCAATTACACTTTCTATACCAACAATATCATTACACAACAAGAATCAGATACAACGTCACAATTGTCCTAAATCTGTCAATCACATAAAATAAACAAGGATGTCTACCCACCCAACCTACCTTGCAAGGTTAGGACCTCCAATACACATAATCAACGCTCAAGTCAAGATTCATACGATTGATTTTGACCATTTAAGGTCTCAAGACTGGCGACTGTTATGAGGAACAAGGAGGTATCTAATTCCCTTAACCAATCCTAATCAACATTCAATACTAGAATTCAACGCTAAATAAATAAAATTAAATCTCCTGCTCAAGAATTGAACCATTCAATATTTTGCGATCTACTTAACATACCATACCGAGTCTAAAAGTTATACCGATGACTCAACAATTTACAAGCAAAACTCAACGCATCTACTTAATTAAGAGTTGCACAACTCAAAATTTAACATTATTAGAGGCATAGGTGAAGAAATTCTAAATGTCCAATAATCATGCCTAAATATCATCGGGATCTAAGATCAATAATTTGTCAATGCCACAATAATGTCAATCAATATAAACCATAACGATTAAAATAATTAAATAATTAAATAATTAAATTTAAAACCATTCATTTACTAATTAATTTATTTAATATAGCAAGGTTATATTTATTTTTCTTTCCTAAGGGCCCTGATAGGAAGTTCGAAGACCCCAACTATATTATCAATCACAAATACATTCAACATCAATCTCAATGTCTCTTCAAAAGTTAATTAAATTGGTCTGACGTAAATTACTTTGGAATATCTTAATATAGTTGATTACTAAATCTTAGTACCATTTAATCATAACATTCCTAATCCATTACATAATCAAAATTTATATTTTGACCACTTATTAATTGAAAGCAATCCAAGAAAAAGAGAGTTTTATATGAGGTACAAAAACTCTTTACTACAATAAATGTTTAAATTTTTAATTAAACACATTTTCTCTCTTTTTTAAAACCACCAATCCAAGACACTCTTGGATTACCTTTCTAATTTCTGAATTTCTTAGAAATCAAATATTACACATAGGACACAAATTAGAAGTTGGGTTTAAGATTTAATAAGTCTGTTCACAATACTCACATTTTTATGCAGTTTTCAAAAGAAACTCAAATTATAAGTACTATTGAACGCTACAACGTCACTGCAAATTCTGTTCTTAGAATCACATTTGAATACACGACCGTCATAACGATACTCCTCCTGAGTTGCAATTTAATACCATAGCGTTTTTACGATTTTTAACTTCCAGAAAAGAAAATAAATTCTATAATTGTAACAAGACTTAATTCAGGGGTTTGCAATAATATTATTCAACGACCAATCAAATCTTAACTTTGGATTTCAATTAAACATACAGATATCAAGGAGATCCTAAATTTCTGGGATTACCAAAATTTCCAAATGACCGTGCGAAATTTATCTCCGGATTTGTGATTAGATTTCACAATGGCTAACAGAGTTCAACTCCAAACCTTGCCATTTAATTACAGTGACTAAACGGACTTCAAAATTTTGGGTTGTATTAGTTTACAACAAAAATCGAAAATCCTATATCTGGTTCTTCTATTTAATTTTTGTAATGATTCAAGTGAAAAAATTCCATAATTGTGGATTGGCAATATAGTTTTAAATGACCCTACAATTTTCTAGACTAATATTGCAATTAAATTTCGTAAAGTCTATACATATATCAAATTTTGAATCTTCAGAAATACAATACCCATAAATTTTCTAAATTTTCGATTTGGTAACTGATAGTACAAGACCCAAATTATAATTTACAAAATGTTTTTTAATTCTACAACATCCATAAACTAATATTCGAAATTTCAACGATTTTGTAGAAGACCCAACTTTTAATTACAGTACAAATTTCTAATTTCGAAATACAAAACTTCGATGACTGCTATATAATTTCCGAATTCTTTGATTTGCATATGACATTGAACCTCCATACAATTTATATAATTCAAGAGCTGCAATTAAATTTGGCATCGTTCATAACAATTTAGACATCATAATTTGCTACTTAACCTTGTAGCGATTATACAAATTCTAAATTACAATTACTATTGCTACAATAAAAATTCCAGAAATAAAATATCGGAACCGATAGTGATGAATAATTGAGGAAGTCCTTCAATGACTTGTGCTATATTATTATTCCCCTTTGCTAATCACGCAACTTCAAGAGTACCTCCCAACTAAAGCTAGGGGTACTCTTCTTCCCCCTTGGCCCCCTGAGCCACAAAGGGGCCAAGCACAAAACTAGAATACAATAACTCCCAAGCTTGCCATGCAAGGAAGAGCTCCCACTCTATCTCAAGCTTGAAAACCAAAATCTCACAAGTAAAACAAAGTCAATCCAATTTTGACAACATAACAATACTATCCAAAGTGAGATCCCTTTTCCCTTTCACCCCAATTATTTTATAGGTAAATTCTCAATGATACATGTCCACATGCACAAGTAATTAACTTTTTAATAAATTTTAATTAATATTATTCACCCACACACTTGTCACACTCTCCCCAAGTTGCACAAGTTATTACCCTTTTTATTTTATTTTATTTTAAAAATCATTTTTCCTCACATTCCCCAATGTGTTCCTATTTTCTCTCTTAGTCTTCCCTTTCTTCCCCAAATTCTCATTTAATGAGTGTCTTCTATCTAGATCTTAGTTAGAGTTGGATTATGAGTCTTCTTTTAGTTAGATTTGGTGGTTTGACTCAATATACTATTCTATGTACACCTTTTCTCTCTAGTTATTATTTCTTTTTATTCTAAAAATCCATTTTATTAATTTCATTCACACAAGTGCACCTTATCCAACCTTTAAATTTTTAATTCCCCATTTTTTAGAGTTTGATTATATCTCAAATATTTTAACTTATGTCATAGTTCATTTAGTACTTTATTTAAATTTAGAATTAGACTCAGGCTTAGACTCTTGTTAGGATTTTTAATTTTTAATTTACGGTTTAATTAATTATTTAATTCTAACAAGGTCTAACCATTTCAATGTTTTCTAAGCCACCTAGATTTATTTACTCATGTTTTAATTATGCCACGTTCCCTTCAAGACGCACCTTCGTGCTCAAAGGGTGCCACTCGCCTTTGAATGGTTTTGGAAGTTTGTCTGACCCTTGAAGTCAACACTCCATTCGGTCTACCTTGTGAGAGACTAAGGGATTCTAAGGAATACGGATTATGCCTTATTGCGTGCCCTTTATATTTCCTTGTGAGCCACTGTCTCAGTATGCCCTCACAACATCATGTACCTCTCGGACTAGGTAAACATTAACCTATAGTTCAGGTCACGGTGGGAGTGCTAGTAGGCCGTGACAGGGATGTTGCCACACCTCTCCCTCAAATGTCTGGTTTCGGTGCATGGCCCCTTTACTCCTTATGTGATTCAGATTAGCAAGCATCGTCAAGCCTGCATCCACTGACAAAAAAAATGTCAATAATCCATATACATAAATCAATCTTATATCACATGTGCGTAAAATGAAATACTCAAACAAAATATAATCGACTCCCTGACTCAATTCAGAGTCCAAGGAAATCGATTGATGCCATCAACATCCATAACCTATCATGTGTCCTGCACACTCAGGAGAACGCGTCAATAATATTTTCCAACACATATACTTGAAAATAACAATAAGTCACAATACATCATCATCATCATATATAACTCATAATCAAAACAAAATCATAATGTACCATAACCGGATCACTTGCATGCAAGTGTCCTCAAAGAATAAGTCAAAGTGTTCGCAATAGACCGGGATGTTACAATTTCCATGTTGCTATTCTTTTCGGTCTGCATATACTCTTTTCCCTGCACTATGTGTGATCTTGAAAAATCAGAAACATAGCGGAAAGTGTTTTCTTGTTTGTGTATGCTCTTTGTCGTGCGCTCTGTGCGATCTAGACAAATCAGAAACAAATCTAAAACTTGCATTTTCTGGGTAAGATAACCAAGATCTAACCCTTATTGCTTTTGAGAAGTGAATTTTTTTTCCTGTGTGAACACATGAAAACAACTGTTTTTAGCACACACTTCAAGGTTGTAATCCACAACAACAACAACAACACCCCCCATCCTCCTTAAGATTATAATGTGTTTTTCACTAGCTCACTTGGTTAAAAGTTTCTTTGCTTAGTAAGAGGTCTTGAGATCAAGTCTCTTTTCATGCATTCATTGTAAAGTGTATTTCACTTAAATTATAAAAACGAATCACTATAAAATTTACAAAGTAACTTCATTGTAAAAGTGATTCATGCGTATTCTATAAAAGTGGGTCACTTTATAAGTAAATTATTTAAAAGCGATATTATAGGCAAATTTAGATAAGGAGGAATATCACCACGTTGACCAACTTCTACTTTCCACATGGCTCTTTGGTTACCATTTATGCTTTTTTTCAAAAGAGCATAACTTTTACATCCAAAGTTTGTTTTTAGTGTCGCTTTTTTTTTAAACAACCCATTTTTTCGAGAAATTTCCATATAGGCCATCTGTTTTATCCTTTAAATCCATTTTTCTCTTCATATTTTAATATGTTTTCTCCCAGTGATATTTTTATAACCAACACCAACTACTTCTCATGGAAATCCCATATGGAGGATGTACTAAGAAGTAAAGGATTGTACTTGATTACCTTGGGAAAATAACTAGAACCCATGATGATGAAGTAAAGTCAAATGGGATAATAAAAGTGATGAAGCATGTGGACTAATCAGAATGTCCAGCTCTCCTGATTTAAGGTTTCGCCTTCAAGGAATTGATGCCCCCGATGAAGCTTGGGAAAAGCTTCAAGTTGTGTTTGGTAAACACAATATTATTCAAGATCATCAGTTAATGACTTTAAGTCTCAATGATTTTTCTTGCATTGAAGATGATTTATCTAAATTCAAAACACTTATACTTTTATGTATAGATTGCAAACTATATTTGAAGGAAGATCGATGCATATATGTTATTATTGCTAAGCTTGGTAGTGCATATTTTTTTTTTGTATCTATTTTTTTATGAAACCAAAGAATCTCTTGGTACTGCTTATAAATAACCCTCTCTTGAGTATTTTTTTGATTCTCTAATTCGAGAGCAAGATAAGCTTGCACAACTTGTATTTATCATCACTGCAGGTACATCCAACAAAGCCTTAGTGGCCCAGCAGAAAGATAAATCCACGAATCCAAGGAAGCAACATCCTCACCACAACAACAAGTAAAATGAGGGTCCCAAACCCTCTCTTCCAACTTCTACTCCTAATGGTGACAAATGAGCAAAATCCAAAAGTAAGAAGATTGAAAAAAATTTCAAATTTTGTGGGAAAGATGGTCACACAGAGTCTAAATGTTTTAAAAAGATGTAAGCCTTAGAAGCAACAATGAAGAAACACAACATCAATATTGATTCTTATTATTCTCGTGGACATGCACTTTCCTCTTATGGTTTCTCCTTCAATGCAACTTCTACTTCCTATTTTGATGAGTGGCTTATTGATTCTAGAGCATCTTATCATATGGATAATGATAAAGCCATATTTTCTTCTCTTAATGAATGTAACACCTAGAAAATATTTGTTGGCGATGATAGATCTCTTAGTGTTGTAGGGCCTGGAACAATTCATGTAGATAATGGTCATGTCAACGATATATTATGTGTTCCAAGTCTTTCTTACAACCTTCTATCCATGTATCAGATCACTCATTTAGGTGAGAGTAAAAACGTATAGTTTTCACCTTACCAAGTTGTAATCAAGGATTTAAAAGATCCTAAGAATGTCCTCAAAAATGAAGTTGTTGATGATATTACTAGGTTGTAAAATTTTGACAATTTTCGATCATCATCTTTTCCATCAGTTTTTGTTTCTCATAACAATGACTTGAGCAAACTTTGGCATGAGCTGTTTAGTCATACAAACTATCTCTCCTTGCAACAACTATGCAATCAACATATGGTGATTGGTCTTTCTCTTATTTCTTGCATAGATGGTTTGTTTGCCAATTGTGTTCTCGAAAAACATCATCAGGACAATTTTGACAAATGTGCCTCTTGGAACGCCTCAACCCTTTTGCAACTTGTTCACAGTGATTTATGTGGTTCACTTTCTTCTTCTTGTTTCTCTGGGTGCACGTATTTCTTAACTTTCATCGATGATTTCTCCAGACACACTTGGGTTTACTTCTTAAAACTTAACAATGAAGTTTTTGACAAGTTTTTGGCCTACAAGGCCCTTGTAGAAAAACAATATGGACATCAACTTCAAAGGTTAATACTAGATAATGGAGGATAATATGTGAACAATAAATTTACAAGTTACTACATTGCATAGGGAATTCACATGAAACATATTGTTACATATACACCACGACAAAATGGTGTTGTTGAAAGAAAAAATTGCGCATTAAAAGAAATAGCTAATTGCATGATCCGATCTAAAGAATCAGGTCTTCATTATTGGGAAGAAGCCATCAACTGTGCAAATTACATAGTTAATTTCACTTACACTAGAAGAAACATGGAATAAAATTAATCCATATGTAAGCCACTTTTGTGTCTTTGGAAGTGTAGCATGGGATCACATTCCTAATGAGAAAAGGAAATATTTACAACCTAAAAGTGAGAAGTGTATTTTTGTTGGATATTATGAAGATGTCAAAGGTTATAGACTTTTTAAACCTCATTCTAATGAAATTATTATTATAAGAGATGTTAAATTTGATGAAAATATCTTTGCTCGTGAGCCTAATTTGGTGTTTATGCCATCTTTGGCCTGCAAGCCATCTTCGAGGTTTGTGCCATCTTATATTCCTATTCTAGTTTTTTCTTCTACAGATGATGAAAGTGAGGATAAAAATCCACCTCTGCTTTCTCACCTTCATTTATATGGGTCTATTGAACATGAAAATGCACTAGCACCACCGCTTCCCAGATGGGCCCGTTCAACATGAGAAGCAACTAGTGATATTGTTGGTGATCCTTCAGATTAGCATCAGACACGTTCATAGTTCCAACGAGCCTCTTCTCTTTTGGCTCAAGTTTCAAAGACTCATGATACAAAAACAATTGTAGAAGCTTCAGACCATCTAGATTGGGACACAACAATGAATGAAGAGTATCACTATTTAATGATGAATGATACTTGGGATCTTGTACCTCTTTCGAAAGAAAGAAAAAAATTCATATGTAAATGGGTGTACATAACTAGGTCTGCATCAAATGTAAGTGTTGAAAGACACAAGGCCCAATTAGTTTCCAAAGGGTTCTTTCAAGTTGAAGGCATTGACTATAATGAAACCTTTTCCCCCGTATCCAAAATTATTTCCACCTGTCTTGTTCTAGCCGTTGTTGCCTCCCATTTCAAATGGATGTTAAATCTACCTTCTTGCATGGGGATTTGCAAGAAGAAATCTACATGGAACAACCTCATTTCTATGTCCAAAATGAATCCAGCCTTGTTTTTCACCTTAAGAAATTTCTTTGTGGTATTAAGCAAGCTCCTCTAACTTGTTATGCCAAAATTAACATATTTCTTCTTGGCACCACATTTTATAGATGTCATTTTTACCCTAATGTCTATACCAATAAAGTAGGAAGCCATCTCATAATACCTTTTCTTTATGTTGATGATCTTATCCTCACTGGTAGTCACCCTAAATTTTTAACCCATGTGAAATATAGCCTTAAAAAGAAATTTGAAATGACAGACTTAGGCTACTTGCATTATTTCCTTGGCCTCTAGGTATTGCAAACCAAGGAAGGAATATTTATTTCCCAACCTAAGTATGATTGTGACCTTCTTTGATGAGTTCACATGGAGGATTCTAATCTCCCTTCCAGTATGGAGTCAAACTTGTTGCCACTTGTAATTCTCCTGAAGTTTATGCCACTTTGTACCATCAATTAGTTGTAGCCTCCTATATTTGAATCGTACCTATCCTGATATTTACTTTGATGTTGGTATTGTTCCCTGGTATATGCAAACACCCCATGAAATCCATTGGAAATATAAAAAAAAGGACACTTCGGTATGTCCGGGGTACAATTCAGTTTATGATTCATTACAGTTCAGGAGGGACTCCTATGTTGGTTGGTTTCACTGATTCATATTGGGTCGGTGACCCAAATGATTGAAAGTCTATAACAGGTTATGTTTTAAGCCTTGGTTTTGGACTTGTCACTTGGGCTTGTAAGAAACAACATGCTATTTCTCTTTCTTCAACAGAAGTAGAGTACCGAGTTGTGGTTTATGCAAGTCAAGAAGCCTTATGGCTTCAACAGATCCTCTCAGAGTTTGGATTCCAACAACAACATCCAACCACCCTTTGTGTGAAAATCAGAGTGCCATCAAGCTCACCAAATATCCAATTCAACATTAGTGCAACAAACACATTGAGATACACATGCACTTCATCATAAAAGTCATTCATGATTGAGTTATTGAAGTGTTCGTTTTCCCTATAGAAGATCAAGTTGTATAATTTTTCACAAAGTCTCTTATAGAAGTGAAGTTTTCCGAACTTTGACCTATGTTAGGTGTTTATGAAGTTGTCATTAAGGGGGGATAGGCTCTAATTCCTCATTCATTCTCCTATCGTGTCACCTTTGTAAATCCTTCAATCCTATCCCAAGTTGTTCTTAAGGGGGAATATTATGATATTGATACACTTAGGATTTAGTTAATATCAACTTTGTCTGCTAAAAAGAATAAAAATAGTCTGCTAAAAAGAGGACGGAGGTCTTCGCCAGTTTTGGCATGAAATATGGTGGAAGGAGAACTTGACTTCCTACCAGAACAGAGGAGATAAAACAATGCTAGCACCATAGCAATGTCATGTGATGTGTGCATTAAGGAAATGAAATGAGGTTGAAACACTACAAAGGAGTTTCGAACTCTTCGAGAAGGTGAGAATAAATTGACCCTGTGGTGGACCATATCATATTTGGCAGCAACCATATCAAAGACCAGTATTTAGAAATGCAAATTGTTATGCAGTTTTCAAAAGAAACTCAAATTAGAAGTACTATTGAATGCTACAACGTTACTGCATATTCTGTTCTTAGAATCACATTTGAATACACAACCGTCATAACGATACTCCTCCCGAGTTGCAATTTAATACCATAGCGTTTTTACGATTTTTAACTTCCAGAAAAGAAAATAAATTCTATAATTGTAACAAGACTTAATTCAGGGGTTTGCAATAATATTATTCAATGACCAATCAAATCTTAACTTCAGATTTCAATTAAACATACAAAGATCAAGGAGATCCTAAATTTCCGGGATTACCAAAATTTCCAAATGACCGTGCGAAATTTATCTCCGGATTTGTGGTTAGATTTCACAATGGCTAACAGAGTTCAACTCCAAACCTTGCAATTTAATTACAGTGACTAAATAGACTTCAAAATTTTGGGTTGTATTAGTTTACAACAAAAATCGAAAATCCTATATCTGGTTCTTCTATTTAGTTTTTGTAATGATTCAAGTGAAAAAATTCCATAATTGTGGATTGACAATATAGTTTTAAATGACCCTACAATTTTCTAGACTAATATTGCAATTAAATTTCGTAAAGTCTATACATATTTCAAATTTTGAATCTTCAGAAATACAATACCCATAAATTTTCTAAATTTCTGATTTGGTAACTGATAGTACAAGACCCAAATTTTAATTTACAAACTGTTTTTTAATTCTACAACATCCATAAACTCAAATTCGAAATTGCAACGATTTTGTAGAAGACCTAACTTTTAATTACAGGCTGGGTTTTAATTCTACAACATCCATAAATTCAAATTCGAAATTGCAATGATTCTACACAACCATACAAAGATCTACTTCTCGGATCAACACTGAAGGTTACAAAGATCATACGAATTTCAAGCTAATTGGAATTGCAAATAATTTATACATGAACCTACGAATTTCTAATTTCGAAATACAAAACTTCGACGACTGCTATATAATTTATGAATTATTTGATTTGCATATGACATTGAACCTCCATACAATTTATATAATTCAAGAGATGCAATTAAATTTGGCATCATAATTTGCTACTTAATCCTGTAGCGATTATACAAATTCTAAATTACAATTACTATTGCTACAATAAAAATTCCAGAAATAAAATATCGGAACCGATGGTGATTAAGAATTGAGGAAGTCCTTCAACAACTTGTGCTATATTATTATTTCCTTTTTCTAATCACACAACTTCATCGGTACCTCCCAACCAACGTTAGGGGTACTCTTCTTCCCCCTTGCCCCCCGAGCCACAAAGGGGCCAAGCACAAAACTAGAATACAATAACTCCCAAGCTTTCCATGCAAGGAAGAGCTCCCACTCTATCTCAAGCTTGAAAACCAAAATCTCACAAGTAAAACAAAGTCAATCCAATTTTGACAACATAACAATACTATCCAAAGTGAGATCCCTTTTCCCTTCCACCCCAATTATTTTATAGGTAAATTCTCAATGATACATGTATATTAGGAAAGCGTTTGGTCACTGTTGCAATTCTTTGTAGGATAACTCTTAAAAACAAATTTGAGGATTGGGATCCTTTGTGAGCATTCCTTACGATTATCTTGGAGTCCCCAATCACTGAAATGACATGTATACCTCTTCTTTTGGCGAGGAGGAGCCCTTGATACATAGCGTAGGCTTCAGCTTGATTGTTTGTTGCTAAGCCCAATTTCCAGTGGTAAGATAATACTTGATTTCCTTGTGGGAAGATGATTACCCCTCATGCTCCTGCCACCCCGAACCAATATCTAACCCTTATTTCTTTCGAGAAGTGGAATTTTTTTCCTGTGTGAACACATGAAAACAATAGTTTTTAGCACACACTTCAAGGTTGTAATCCAAAACAACAACAACACCCCCCATCCTCCTTAAGGTTATAATGTGTTTTTCACTAGCTCACTTGGTTAAAAGTTTATGTACTTAGTAATAGGTCTTGAGATCAAGTCTCTTTTCATGCATTCATTGTAAAGTGTATTTCACTTAAATTATAAAAGTGAATCACTATAAAATTTACAAAGTAACTTCATTGTAAAAGTGATTCCTGCGTATTCTATAAAAATGGGTCACTTTATAAGTAAATTATTTAAAAGCGATATTATAGGCAAATTTAGATAAGGAGGAATATCACCACATGGACCAACTTCTACTTTCCACATGCCCCTTTGGTTACCATTTATGTTTTTTTTCAAAAGAGCATAACTTTTACATCCAAAGTTTGTTTTTAGTGTCATTTTTTTTTAAACAACCCATTTTTTCGAGAAATTTCCATATAGGCCATCTGTTTAATCCTTTAAATCCATTTTCTCTTCATATTTTAATATGTGTTCTCCTAGTGATATTTTTATAACCAACACCAACTACTTCTCATGGAAATCCCATATGGAGGATGTACTAAGAAGTAAAGGATTGTACCTGATTACCTTGGGAAAATAACTAGAACCCATGATGATGAAAATAAAGTCAAATGGGATAATAAAAGTGATGAAGCATGTGGACTAATCAAAATGTCCATCTCTCCTGATTTAAGGTTTCACCTTCAAGGAATTGATGCCCCCGATGAAGCTTGGGGAAAGCTTCAAGTTGTGTTTGGTAAACACAATATTATTCGAGACCATCAGTTAATGACTTTAAGTCTCAATGATTTTTCTTGCATTGAAGATGATTTATCTAAATTCAAAACACCTAGACTTTTATGTATAGACTTCACACTATATTTGAAGGAAGATCGATGCATATATGTTATTATTGCTAAGCTTGGTAGTGCATATTCTGTTTTTGTATCTATTTTTTATGCAACCAAAGAATCTCTTGGTAGTGCTTCTAAAGAACCCTCTCTTGAGTATTTTTTTTGATGCTCTAATTCGAGAGCAAGATAAGCTTGTGCAACTTGTATTTATCATCACTGCAGGTACATCCAACAAAGCCTTAGTGGCCCATCAGAAAGATAAATCCACGAATCCAAAGGAGAAAAATCCTCACCACAACAACAAGTAAAATGAGGGTCCCAAACCCTCTCTTCCAACTTCTACTCCTAATGGTGACAAAGGAGAAAAATCCAAAAGTAAGAAGATTGAAAAACATTTCAAATTTTGTGGGAAAGACGGTCACAGAGAGTCTAAATGTTTTAAAAAGATGTAAGCCTTAGAAGCAACAATGAAGAAGCACAACATCGATATTGATTCTTTTTATTCTCGTGGACATGCACTTTCTTCTTATGGTTTCTCCTTCAATGCAACTTCTACTTCTTATTTTGATGAGTGGCTTATTGATTCTAGAGCATCTTATCATATGAATAATGATAAAGCCATATTTTTTTTCTCTTAATGAATGTAACACCTAGAAAATATTTGTTGGTGATGATAGATCTCTTAGTGTTGTAGGGCCTGGAACAATTCATGTAGATAATGGTCATGTCAACGATATATTATGTGTTCCAAGTCTTTCTTGCAACCTTCTATCCATGTATCAGATCACTCATTCAGGTGAGAGTAAAAACGTATAGTTTTCGCCTTACCAAGTTGTAATCAAGGATTTAAAATATCCTAAGCATGTCCTCAAAAATGAAGTTGTTGATGATATTACTAGGTTGTAAAAGTTTGACAATTTTGGATCATCATCTTTTCCATCAGTTTTTGTTTCTCATAACAATGACTTGAGCAAACTTTGGCATGAGTTGTTTAGTCATATAAACTATATCTCCTTGCAACAACTATTCAATCAACATATGGTGACTGGTCTTCCTCTTATTTCTTGCATAGATGGTTTTTGTGCCAATTGTGTTCTCGAAAAACATCATCAGGACAATTTTGACAAACGTGCCTCTTGGAACGCCGCAACCCTTTTGTAACTTGTTCACAGTGATTTATGTGGTTCACTTTCTTCTTCTTGTTTCTCTGGGTGCACGTATTTCTTAACTTTCATCGATGATTTCTCCAGACACACTTGGGTTTACTTCTTAAAACTTAACAATGAAGTTTTTGACAAGTTTTTGGCCTACAAGGCCCTTGTAGAAAAACAATATGGACATCAACTTCAAAGGTTAATACTAGATAATGGAGGATAATATGTGAACAATAAATTTACAAGTTACTACATTGCATAGGGAATTCA
>ML812819.1:24839-42104 GCA_009831015.1 Picea engelmannii
TTTTTTTTTCCTGTAGACCATCTCTTTCTTCATATTCTCTATGGAATTTTCTCTTCATCCTCCTATTCTCAGGGTTCTAATGGCCTCCTTTCATGGGATACTCAATCCCATAGTATGACAACCTTCTTTTTCCAAGATAAAACTCTATTTTCCTCTCTTCTATCCTCCCCAAAAAATAGCTCTCTCCCCCATTCTAATTTTTCCCTCTTTGCATGAGTGAAATATGGCAAGTAAGAGTCCTAAACCAAATTATTTTTGTTTTAATTATGCGGGAGACAAATTTCATAGAATGTAGGAGGTGATTGCCTAGATCCGGGAATTGGTTTTATCCATATCTCTTACCTCGAATTTAAACTATAGGCTAGGATCAATATAATAAAAGAGTGAAGGTTATAATAATGAAAAGATGGGTAGAAAAAGAGACAGAGGATGCTAGGCATGTAAAAATACCCTTAGACACCCTAATCTTTTCCCTTTTTTGGTATTATAGCCCCTTTAGGTTCTCAAGCTCAATCAATCTTGGTTCTTTTATTAACTACAAAATAACAATGTTTACAAGTATTCAAAATCACCATGGCACAAATCCTTGCACAATAATAGAAATATCTAACATGATTAAATCAAATTATTCGAGAGGGTTGAAATTGAGATATTATAGGTAGAATATATACACCTTCATATACTAAGCAATGAAATATGTGCATAGAGGGGGTCTCTTGTATCAGAAACAAGGGGGTCTCATACGTCAATTTGGTGTTTGGAAAGGTTGTGACCTTCAAAATGGATTATTATTAATATTATATAAATTATGTATTTAAAAATCAAGTGAAAACTTCAATTATTGTAATACTTACATATAATTTCCACCTTAACTACTGTGTGTGTTGTAAATTGTCAAAATTCTTGTAAAATATATATTAAATAAACATTATGTACATGAGTATTTTACCAAAAAACATGGGTTCCAAGATAGGCTACCTCCATAGTCATAAATACAAAGTTAAAGAACGCATCTCGAAAAACTAAACACTAGAAACCAATGTGGGGAATTAAAGAAAAATACAAACCAAATCAAACTGAAATTGTTTTAATCATTAGAATTGTAGGGATACAAAAATATACACCATACAAAACATATAAATTTTCCCTAAGGGGCAAAAAAAAAAATGCACAAATAAAAATTGTGAGTTACCTAGCGTTGTTACTATTGCAGGAGACATGGGTTATAATCATTGGGCTTTGAGGGTCATCTTGTCACCCAAGTTGTCTCAACCACAATCAATGGCCCCCATCCACCATTATTGTTTTCTTAAGGCTTAGCCACATGATATATGACCAAGGGAATATAAGGAATTTTATCATCCAAAGGTAAACATTGTTATAGATGAATTTGGTCATCCCTAACATTATGAGTGGAACTAAGCATCTGGTGCATCCTATTTATATAGTTATGATTCTTCTTGAACATGATTTGGAGTACCCTTCCTTGTGCTCATGACTTTCCTTGAAGAAACACATGATAAATTCACAACTTTCTAGTTAGCAACATGTGAACACATTCAAAACAACCTAAAAATATATAATATGTCCCAATAGAATGAGCTTTGAGTGGAGGAAGCAAGATCCATACACTTATGTATCCCAGATCTCAATCTCTAGCTATTCAAACTGATCCAAAGAATACAAATAGAGGGTTCAAGGTTGGAGAATGCTACACACCCATATGATGGAAGAATAGTATAATTGTTATCACTTGAATTAAGAAACCCCTCTATTCCTTTCCTCTTGAGAGAAACTCCATTTTTTCTCTAGGTTTGACTTGATATTCTTAGGGTTTACTGAGCCACTCCTTGGTTCCCCTACTATAGTGGAATCATAGTCCTTGTTCATTATGAGTTTGAATGGTGGTTGAGGTTGGAGGAACCCAAACTCAAGTGATGAAGTTTCTGTAGCAAGATCAGGTCACTACAAGGAGAACACCTTATTGTGGAGTTTTTCACGGAACCTCCCCAAAAACATTATCCCTTAACTATTTATAGCAGAGGTGGGCGACCATAGGTTTTTGCGAAGGTTTTTTCTTCGGCGTGACTTTAAGGTATAAAAGCACTGGTATGCACCTAAAACATGCCACACTAGTGCTTAAATGTTCAAACACAGTCAATGTTCATAGCAGAGGTTGTTAGCAAAGGCAAATGACCAGAGGGTTTTGTGGAGGTTCTTTTTCAGTGCGCCTTTAAGGTATATACACATTGGTGCGTACATGAAAAATACATCACCAATGAATCAATGTTCAAAAGAGCCTCCATAATTTATAATAAAAAATACACGCATCGAATAAATCACGTTGGTTCCATTGAACATTACTCACTGATGCACCTCACTGTTGTTAGACCCACCACGATAGTGTAAATAAAAAAAATTTACCAAATCTATTTTCATTATTATAGTGCATCTCTTGCTTCCAAAATATCAAGAAAGAACTGATGCTCACCTTCATTCCTAAGACACCCTATTTCAAGTGCTCTACACCAACTTTGATATCTCCATTGGTAGATTCCACACATTTTTCGAATTTTGGAAATTACCACGAATTTTCATTTCCTCGCAAAAATGCAACCATGCCTCCTCGAGACATAAGAGGCCAAGTAAATTGTTTATTACCTTCCTATTTTCATTTTCATCCAATCAAAATTTGAATTTAGCTTGAAATTTTATATTTTTTTCAAATTGTTTTCCAATTTCGCACGGTGCACCTGAACGCTTCAACTCGCCACAAAGCGATGCATATTTTGTTAAATTCACAGTGATAATTGTCACCAATGTGTCTCATATATATGTACACATAGGTACCATTCAAGCAAGAGAATCACAATAAATTATAAAAACAAAGCATCATGTCCTTCGAAATGCCCCGCAATCAGTGCACAATTGGATTCAACCCACACTAGTACATTTCACTTAATTAACTGCACCAATAACTTAACGATTTATAAAATTTAATGTAGTGGTGCACCTAGTTTAAACAATTTCACTGGGGTGTACATGAAACATAAATCACTGGTGCGTTAATGCTCAAAAGCACCACCATACTTTATAATGAAAATACACGCACCGAATAGATCGCATCAGTGTCGTTGAACATTATGTACTGGTCTGCCTCACTATTGTCAGGCACAATGCGATAGGGTAAATAAAAAAATAATGACCAAACCAATTTTCATTGTTACAGTGCATCTCGTTCTTCCAAAATCTCAAGAAAACACTAGTGCTCTCCATCCTTCCTAAGATGCCATGTTTCCAGTGCTTGACACCAACTTGGATAACTCCATTGGTAAATTCCACACATTTCCAAATTTTGGAAACTACCACAAATTTTAATTTCTTCTCAATGATGAAACCATGCCTCCTAGAGACATAAGAGGCCAGGTAAATTGTTTATTACCTTCCTATTTGTATTTTCCTCCAATCAAAATTTGAATTTAGCTTGAAATTTGACATTTTTTTTCAATTTGTTTTCCAATTTCGTGTGGTGCGCTTGAATGCTTCTACTCACCCCGACCTGATGCGTACTGTGTTAAATTCACAGTGAGCACTGCCACCAATACGTCACATTTATATGTACACACCAGTGCCATTCAAGCAATAGCACCATGACAAATTATAGAAACAAAGTGATGTCTCCTTCAGAACGCCTCACAACCAGTGCACAATTGGATTTGACCCACACTAGTAAACTTCACTTAATTAACGACACCACTAACTTAACTATTTATACAATTTAACATAGCGGTGCAATCATTTTAACCCATCGCATCGATACTGTTTGCAGAAATGCGTCAGGACATATATTTCTCAACTTGGCATAACAAAGTGTCTCATTGGACATCTCGTTCTTAGTGCTCTATCCTTTACAATGCATTGTGGAACAAAATGTCAATTCTTTACCATCATGGTGGTACCGATGCGTTAATAGTAACACATTGCACCACTTCAGTTGCGATAATAAAATTTAACTTAGTTGTGCCCATCAGTCCAACAAATGCACCGGGGTTGTAAAGACAACAACATTGGGGAGAATTTGTAATAACCAATTAGAGCAGTGTGACTTAGTAGATGCACCGCTACAATATGTGGTGATGCGACAATAATCGTGGCTCATCATTCCGTAAATTTTAAACATACACACCGCAACATGTTTTGAAAAATAAATAGCACGGTTCGTCTTCTGTAAAGCCCCGTTAGCGACGTGTTAGTAATACAACACACCACTAGAAATCATGTCAGTTCTCTGGTAGAAATGGCACACCGATGCTTTCGGTTTAACAAAGGGAACCATGAATTTGTGCACCATAAAGTTTAGTGTTACGGTGCATATTTGTTAACAAAATGAAGCGGTGTTGTTAAAAACATTGAACCAATGTGGTTAAAAGCATTGAGATGGTGCGTAGAATCCTATGGGATTTACCACAGGGAGATTCCATTTGTCTGATATAGTGCACCGACGTCGGGGTGCATGTTCTGTTTGTGGCACACCGATTTCTTTTAAATATTCTTTTGCAAAAAAATTCAATTTTGGATTTATTTAAATACACATCATTTATTTATGTATTTGTTTTACAATTTGAATTTATTATATATATATATATGTGTGTGTGTGTGTGTGTGTGTGTGTGTCTGTGCCTAACAATATTTTTATGTGAATTGGAGATGACGATGGCGAGATGAGGAGGAGGAATGGAAACAACAGGTCGAGATGCACACATTTGTGCGTGAGTGGGAGGCCAAGGAGAGGGAGAGGGAGTTGTTCCCTCGCCCTCTTTGACAACCAAAACATGACATTTTAATGGATATTGGCCTCCTAAATTTTTATCAGGAGGGTACATGTTGGTACCCAAAGTTTTGAGTAAAGATTGCGCACAACACAAATGAAATTGTGCATGCCTATTCTTGTTTTTGCACACACTCAAGCAACTACACAGTAGGTGACAGGAGGCGCACATGCACTGGTTCAATTTTAATGCACATCAGTTCAAGTTATTCTAATGTGCGTATGTTTGAGTTTTGTGATGTGCTTCAAAAATTAAGAAGACATTGCATGCACGCCACAATGAAGAAAAGATTCTTCAGGAAATTTTCCTCAATGATTACTTCAAGCAACACAAGAGATCGTGGAGTAGTAAGGACACGAGTTGGAAAAGTATTTAAGATTTACATGACTCAAAAGAGGTTATGTGGAATGCATGTAGGTGAAAATAGCGTGTGGGAATAGTAGTCATAGGAGTGAGTAGAGAATAACTAAAAGTGTGAGAGTGCTAGAGCCGATAAGTAGATAAAAGGGAGAAACACCGACAAAAAGAGAGTTAGCCATTTTAGCTATCCAACTGGTTAGCTAGTGTTTTTGTTGTCAATGCCCTTGAGCTCACTCTAAGCCTATGTTTTGTAATGTCTCTATTTGTGAGTCTGGGTCTGTAATATCTGCGGAGTTTGAAAGAAAGTGCATGGCGCTATGTAATGTAATATTGGAAAAATGTATAAGAGTGTAGGGCGTTGTTGTTGTCAATTGATGAGTTTCTTAATGTATTTCTATGAATGGTTGACTGGAGATAATAAAGTTGTAGTGGTTCTTGTCTTATGATGTGTTTATCATGTGTTAAATGAATGTATATGTTTTTGTTACATATTGTTAGTCGTTAAGTAGATTGCAATGGATTGTATGAATGCCAACCCGAATGGATTTATGTGTAATTAGTCCTTCATCATCGACACAAGACCATATGGTCTCTGTGATTATCATGGCATCTTGGGTGAGACCTTATTTAGTCTTTGGTTGAGGATTGATATGATGATGCCTTGGGGTTTTTGTTGGTCAACTCTAGATGAACCATGGGTCTTCAACCCCTCAATGTTAAGAAGGACGCACACAAGCATAGGTAGAGCCAAAAAATGGTTATGTTTTTGGGACATGAAAGTTTTTTATGAATGATGAAGGGAAATAATTATGTGGTATCTATCTTGAGAAGAAATTCAAGATTGGTTTATTGCGAAGAAAGATGAGTTTTCTTGGTGGGAAACTCAATGTATGAATGCCAATGTGGAACGATGGAATAATATGTATATCTACACTGATATGCATGAAATTTTATTTTTTGAATTTCTCCGTCTATTGTATGAATGGTTGAAGAGGTATAATGCTACTAATACTGCTTTGAGGCTGCCAGAACCATTGGTCTGGGATCAGTTCATGATTGATAGGTTGAAGACATTGGATAAAAAGTGGACTCAAGCCATTGATTTCTGGTTTTCTCGAGTGAAGGAAGGGTATATAATTGAGTTTGATATTGTAGTAATTATACATCTAGACCTTACACTAATGCACTAGAAAACTAGATGTATGCATGCCCAAACAAGGTCTTACAACCATATGCCCATTTACATGTGACTAATTCCAAAACCAAAAAATTGCTTACAGTTGTATGCTCGAGCATATCATGCTATGGAACATCTTCCTATTTCATTGCTTGCGTCCATCCTTCTCCAAATACAATTACATGAACGCCATACTTCTTCATCCTCTCTCTGTTGTTTTTTATTGTGCCACTCACCATTCACTCTTAACATGGATAATAAACCCATGACAAACAAGAGTGAATTACACAACCAACTCAAGCTCTACTAACATCACAATGAAACTACCATTAGTGGAATAATCCATTAACATCAAATTAGACCATGACTTTACAACTATGGAAATACAACACTGTTTTATCACTTCAATCCCAACAACATTCCCAACTCACTATTAGTACACACATTAAAATAAGCTCATAACACATAGACTTAAGCACTAAGCATAATACACACATTAGAATAAGCTCACAACACATAGACTTAAGCACTAATCATAATACACACATTAGAATAAGCTCACAACACATAGACTTAAGCACTAATCATAATACACACATTAGAATAAGATCACAACACATAGACTTAAGCACTAATCATAATACATACATTAGAATAAGCTCAGAACACATAGACTTAAGCACTAAGAATATGGAAAATAAAGAGTAACTTCAAATGATAGATTTCCATAATATAAAATAACAAGTTGAATCTCACAGAGATTAACCCTTTGTTTTCTCTTTAACATTTGATTTATTCCTTTTGACCCAACTATTAAATATTTTTCACAAACAAATCATTGCTTACATTCCCTTTTAGCCATGATATAACCTTGCATGCAGATACAAATGTTTTTAATCATCAACCATCATCCAAACCCTCAAAAATCCATCAACCATTTGTCATGAACATAACAATTATTAATGGGGTGATGATAATTTTAGAGAGGAGGTAAAAATGTGGTTGAGGTTTCCTAGATATAGGGATCTAGTTTCGCATTTGTTGCATGGAGTGTGATATTATAATCCTCGCGATAGATTATACAGTGTGTGGTGAAGGGAAAATAAAATTCTCTAATCCATTGTTGGGTGGTGTGGACTCTGAAACACAATCAAAATTTTGAGTTGTGAACAATGCAGTGAAGCTATGAATATTAAGTTGGAAATAAAAAAAATATGTATTAGTTGCAATGAAGACTGATGGAAATAGTGCCCATAGGTAAAACATGACCTTCCTGAGTGTTGTTTTGTGTACGCTCTAGGGTTTTTGATGGCGTGGCTTGAGATAAGGAAAAAGAGTGATTCCCTTTGTGTGAATGATATGCTAAATCGTTGTTTGAAATCCAAGTTCGATGGGTGCGGTTTTCTCATGATCGAGTTGGATCAGTCACGATGGAGAATGATGATCGTTAATTGGATTGAACACCATTTTTTCCCCTCCTCATGATGCATTTTAAGAGAACATTTCTCTGTTTAATGAGAAATTTGATCTGGATGCAGGTGACATAAGATTTAATCTTGATATTATAGACTCTGATAATTTCCCTCATATGTTAGACATTCTAATAGCGAGTACTAGATCATTGCATATGGGTGGCATTGTGTTGATGACCATGATGTTGCATCCATGCTAAGTGGTCATCTATTGTATGAATATTTGTGACATTGATTCTAGTAAGCATAGGTTCTTGAGATGGGAAGTTCATTGATATTTTGGATGGTCCACATTGGACTGGAATGATCTATACCTTTTGAAGGATGGAACCAGTGTTTTCTCAATATCAATGTATATTGTAGAATGGGTTCTCCTATTGGTAGATTCATGGATTCATGGAGTTGCTTATAATGAGATTCAAATGCATTGATATGATTAATTGTGTTCCCTATTTGAAAAACAATTTGTAGCATATATATTTTCCTCGTTTGTTAAATGTTGCATGTAGATAAATTAGTAGATTTTTTTACTTGAAAAATTAAGTAGCAATTCATGGGTTTATCAGCTATGGTAAATGTAATAATAAACTGCATAGAGAAAACTAAAAAGTATTTGGTTTATGTAGTTTTATTTGGAGAAGGATAAATACAAGAAAAGAAGCAATAGATATTCCATAACATCACATGCTCTAGAATGCATTGATAGGCATTTTTGTGTAAATGGAATTATACATATAAGACTATTCTTGGCGTATATACCCTTGATTTGGTAATTTCAAATACCTAGTTATAAAATTTGACAACGGTCGATGTTTAACCCAAGTGGAATTGAGGTTAATATTGATTGGGTCAAGAGTGTAACACACCCAACCCCTGACCCTCTTAGGTTGAAGGGATGTTGATTTTTCATCTTTCTCTTAACTAAGTACTTTGAGCTTTCTCTCCCTAGTCCCGATTCATCACTATTTGTGTGAGTAATTATCTTATCACAATATTCACTGTGTTAGATCTTACTTGTCTGACTCTCAACTACCAACGAAATCCCTCTAGGGAATTTCTTGTACGACTAGGGACCTATACATCCCCAATAAAATGGATAGAACCGCTCCTCACCACTAGGTAAATGATCAACAATGATTCATAATCATTTCCATCGGGACAACAAGTTACAAGGTTAAAATCTCATTATGATGGCTTCTCTCTAATGGATCATTCAGGTAGATAAAATGACCCACATACTTGGAGTCCAATGACCCCGATCGTATAGGTGCCTCTAACTAATCAATGGTTATCACCCATCTTAATTTCCAAACATCACAGAAGAAAATGGTACCCCAGATAGATCTATCACTGAGATTACATCATGTACCCACTCGAAGATATACGATTCAAATTCTCTCTCAAAGTCCTTCACCATCAGTGTGCTTCCACTCCAAGTATTGTAAACAATTTTGACCAACACTCCTCGACAGGTCATTTCGAAGGAGTTGTGAGACTCAAAGTCTCACAACTGCACAAAAATTAACGACATCTAAGTCTTCCTCCTCGAAACAAATCATGTTAGATCCAACTACTGCAATCCACTGGAACACCTTCTAATCGATCTATGATCCTCTAACTCCCTCATCGTCAAACTCTTTTACATTTTATCCTTCATAGCTATGACCATCTACCTTCCAATAGATTTACCCCACTAACACTCAACATTGATGGTCGATGTTTCATCCCTCTCCCTCCAATAGATTAATGGCTCTTGTTGACTGAGAGTCTCCCCCATCATAATACCATTGCAACATTTTAATTGGACACTCTGATTTTTTCCGATCAATGGCCGAGATATTCATGTTACACCAAATCAACAGTTATAAATCCTACTGCCTCAAAATATGGTTTTTCTTCAAAGTAACAGTCTGATTCAAGACTTGATCATTCAAGGTCTCATCGGTATCATTTACTAAGGTTTTACCAGACTTTATTGGGCTCTCTCCTTCACTCTGAAGCTAGCTAAGGAACTTCCACTTCAAACCCTGGTTGAATATTTGCATCGTGAAAGGTTTCCATTTCAAGGCAAGATATTTCTCTAGGTTAAGGCTCCCTAAAACTACATAGATACCTTCCTAGGAACCAAATAATTTCACTATCATTATACCAATAAAGATTTATATCCTGCAAGCTTTCCAATTCAAAACAAGGTTTTTCAGGAAAAAGGAGGGTTCCTAACACCACATAGTGATGCAGGAGCATCACTCCAACTCAACAGCGTGTCAACAACTAGCGCACTTGGAGGGAGCATATACCAAGGAGAGAGAAGCACCGACCTTCTCATTTTTGAGTTTAAATCTCAAATTTAATGTAATTTAATATTGTAAGACTTGAGGAAGGCCAAGTCATTATATTTGTACAAGTTGCATGTAAAGTTGCCTTTAATGGCTGACAAGTAGATGAATCTAGATCCAATTCAGACTAGATGTAAATTAATTGTAATTTAATATAGGTAGGTGGAGGAAGGCTCGAGAATCCCCTCTCATGTAAAAATATCATTGTATAGAAATCATGAGAGGTATTAGTGCAATAGGAGAAGCTCTTAAGATAGAGAAGAGAAATATAAGAGAGGAGAGGAGAAAAATAATTGAGACTTTGTTGCAGTTCAATCTTATAAACATTGTAAAAAGCATTCAGACTAATACAGAAAGCAAATTTCCCTACATATGAATCTCTGTGTGTATTCTCTGTGTGAATGAATGGATGTTTTCTGAATGTTTATTTTTCATATTTATGAATTCAATGAGAATATTATGTTCCCTTTGCAAGAATAGATAGAATTCTTTATCTGTGTGAGTTTCTGGGTGTTCTGGGCTCTCAAGGCTAGTGCAAGGAGTGCACACCAGAGTTTTAAGAAAAATCTAAGAAGCCAGCGCAAGGAGTGTGCAAGAATTTGTTTCAAGTTTAGGAAGAGTGTTCCAAGTGGGCACACCAGAATAGGCCATAATCTCAGAAGGAATATTGCAAGGAGTGCATAGAGTGAACGCAAGGAGTGCACCTACACTCATAGTAGTGTAAAATATCATAAGGGAAGGTTGTGCAAGAAGTGCACACCAAAGTTATTGAAAACTTTGAGAGCCAGTGCAAGAAGTGCACAAGCGAGTCTAGAAATTACAGGACTCGGGAGACTTGAGTGCAAGGAGTGCACAAGCCAACATACTGCTAAAGTGTTGGTGAATCTCAAAAGGAAGAGCGTAGATAGCCAAAAGAGTGTTGAAAGAACACTCTAACCATGTTCAAAATTTCAGGAGAAAAAGCACAGAGTGCTAGGAGGGCATAAGAAGTCATATGGAAAGAAAAAAATGTATTGAACCCTTTGAAACTGAAGATTTGAAAGCTCAGGAGGAAGAGTGTGAGTGCCAGGAGGGTGCAAGAAGTTGTTGAAAGAACAAAGGGTCGAGCCCCTGTGAAGTTCGAGAAATTACAAGATCAGGAGATATTGTGCAAGAGTGCACAAAATCTATGCAAGGTGTGAAGATACCAAGAACCTTTTAAGTTTTATATTTCAGGAGAAGTGCAAGGAGTGCGCAGGTGACCTTCAAAGGTCCTAAGTTAAGAAGAGATAGCACAGTTGTGTGCAGTTCCTATGCAAGGAGTGCAGAAGGTGAGAACAATCTAAGTTTCAGACTATAGGAGAAGCGGATGTGTGTGCCCACACTTCATCTGAAGTGTTGAACAAGCTCATGAGGAGGATCATTTTCCAAAACGCAAGCAGGATCCAAGGGATCGACCTTGCAGAGGAGAAATCAAAGGTCGAGCCTTTGAAAGATCGAGAAAATTCCTTCATTGAAGGGAAGCAGAGTTGCAACATAGGAGGAAGCTACAATGACTGTTGGATTGGTTGTAAGATTTAATATGGGCCGTTAGATCAACCCCGTACATAAGGAGGAGCGCACAAGAAAGGATAACAGATCCCAACCGTCGGATCTGAGTGAAAAGATAGAGAGTTGTTGGATAAATGCAAGGAGCATGACAATTAAGGTTTCCAAGTCCTTCGGACTTGGACGCTTCGAAATATTTGAATTGTGGTTCTAAGTGCGGGAAAAATCCCCAAAGCTCCGAATCCCTAGAGTAGATCCTGACCATTCGCGTCAAGGACACGTGTTAGTACATTGCGAGTGGTTTGGGAGTCCGACAGTCTGGGAGAACTGGGTTGTTGTTGCATAAAGGGAGAAAAAATCTCGAAGCTCAGAATTCCGAAGCAGATCCTGACCGTTGGTGTCAGGTGTACGTGTCGACAGACTACAGGAGTTCAAATTTCGACACTTTGAAATATCTAGGGTGTAATTTGGTTTGGGTCAAAATTTCCTGAAGACCAGAGTCCATCTTGACCATCCTTTGGTGAGGCCGCATGGATCATTGATCGAGACCCTTTGCCAATTCGGAGTTCAATACTCCGAAAGATTGGTGACAAAAATTTTAAAGGTGTGAAAATCTCCGAAGTCCCGTAGCCCGGAGTACATCTAGATCGTAGATCTAAAACGATATGAGATCGTAGATCCATAAGCTATTCGAAAATTCATCGTTTGAAAATAGGAGGAAAGTGTGGTTTAGGGTGTGAAAAGCTCTGAATTTTGGAGCCCCGAAGTTCCTGTGATCCATAGATCTCAGTGCAGAGTATGGATCGTTGATCTGGGAACTGTTTGGGAATTCATGAATTCGACGTTTGATGGAATTGGGGTGTTGTATTGTTGAAACCCCTGAAGCCCGAAGCTCTGGAGTGTCAAAGTAGCATCTTTTGGTTAGCGCCTAGTTCCATCCCGCGGTGACATGCGATTTCCACCGAAACAAAGGGTGAGATCCTGAATTTGATTTTAAAACTGAAATGGGCCAAAAGAAGGAGCGTGCAGGTTTCTAATTTGTACGGACCTGCACATAAGGATATTTAAAGGGTCTGTGAACATTGAGAGGGGATACAACAGGGATACGAGAGCTAATCCAACTCCTATGTGAATGATCCTAGACCGAGAGGTCACACGAGCCCCCAGAGAAGGTTGGGGTTTGCATCATATGGTATTAGAGCTTGATTTTTCCACAGACAACAGACAAAGGAGGATATTTGTCTGATACCATCAAGTGGTATCAGATCTCAGATAATATTTTTTCTGATACCATCAAGTGGTATCATATCTCAGATAATATTTTTTCTGATACCATCAAGTGGTATCATATCTCAGATAATATTTTGTCTGATACCATCAAGTGGTATCAGAACTTGATTTTGTCTACAGACAATAGGCAAAGGGAGGAGAGACAAAGTATTGATGCTCTGTGTGTGAATAATTGTTTGCAGGTGYGCAATAGACAACCGACTTTCCATGAGGGMAGGGAGAGAAGAAAATGGMTATTGAAGGCCATAGATGAGGTCCAAGAGGAGACCACAAGCAGATTAGTASAGATGATAAGGATAAATATCTCAATGAGACCAGAGAGGAGCTCAACAGATTAACRTTGCAATGGTAGAGGATGCAACAAGAAAGTTGGAGGTATGAGTGGCCCATGAAGAAGAAGGTGAAGTGGCCTATCTAGCAGTTGATTGCCAGGAGGAAGAAGCAAATGCAGAGGAGATGGTTGAGGAAATTTGAATACCTCAAYGAAACACATGAGGAGATTGTTTATGTTTGTGAACCAGAATATGGRGAAAGCCTTAGTGAGGAGGAAGAGAGATCAACTGAATATATCRTAGATTTCCAAGAGGGAAATGAGAAGAGATCAATCGAATATCTCATAGACTGCCAAGGGGGTAGAAAAGAAAATTAAGGTTGTCGGGTGGGAAAGGAAGATATGAGACTGTCTGAGAATCTGAAGAACTCAGAGAGGAGTTTAGATCAGGAAGGAGTGCTGACAGAAGAGAAGGAAAAGGAGGTGAGACTATCTGAGAGTCTCGAGAAGTCAGAGAAGATTTCAGATCAACAATGAGTACTGACAGGAGAGGAGGAAGATCATAGGTGCGTTCTAATCATTGGGGGAATCAAAAGATTCCTTCCAAGTATCCCAATAGGGGCTAGCACATATGTTTCACGTGAGGGGGTGACAGAGGAGGCATCCATAGAGGAGGCCATGGGGGAAAATGTTTTTAAAACTAACAATTTATGTGATGTAGGTGAAGAAAAAGAAAGACAGCCAGCAGAGGCTGACATAAAGGAAGAGAAGGAGAAGATACTAAAATCTTCCCAAGAGATGAAAGAAGAAGAGAATTCATTGGAATTTCCCATAAATTACAACAAGGGAGATGAACAAAGGACAACTGCATAATTGGAACCTGTAGTAGGAAAGAGAGCAATAGACAACATGGATTTTGTTGATCTGTGTGAAGAAGTGTAAGCCCTGGGAGAACAAGTAATAACCCAGAGTAGGCTCAACCAACATGTCAATTTGGAGATTGATGAAGAGGAGGAGATGCAGCAGAGCAGATTGTAGGAGAGGAGTCGACCCATGGACAAGATGTACAAGGAGATAGAGGAGATAAGGAGGATGATTCTAAAGTAAGCTAAGGAAACATTCAACAACATGTGGAGGTTGACAAGGGAAGATTGAAGTGGAAAAATGAATATGGCATTGCAACATAAATTTGGAATCCTGTATGAAAGCTTGCAGCAGCAATAAAACAACAAAAACAACAGCATGGCAGAGGAGCAGATGGACAACTCTAGAGTGAAGTTTGGGACCCAAGAGGATCTCAACAACAACAGTAGAGGAGCCATGAGTAGGAGCTTATGATTTTTTCAGCAGAGGATTATGATGCAAGAGCATCACTCCAACTTAGTAGTGCGTCAATAACCAACGCAACAATGCACTTGGAGGGAGCAAATCCCCAGGAGAGAGAAGCACTCGTCTTCTCATTTTTTAGTTTAAATATCAAATTTACTGTAATTTAATATTGTAAGACTTGAGGAAGATCGAGTCATTATATTTTTACAAGCTATATGTAAAGTCGCCTTTAATGGATGACAGGTAGATGAATCTAGATCCAATTCAGACTAGATGTAAATTAATTGTAATTTAATATAGGTAGGTGGAGGAAGGCTCGAGAATCCCCTCCTATATAAAAATATCATTGTATAGAAATCATGAGAGGTATTAGTGCAATAGGATAAGCTCATGAGATAGATAAGAGCAAGAGAAGAGAGGAGAGGAGAAAAGGAACCGAGACACTATTGCAGTTCAGTCTTATAAACATTGTAAAAAGCATTCAGATTATTACAAAAAGTAGATTTACTTGCATATGAATCTCTGTGTGTATTCTCTGTGTGAATGAATGAATTTTTTATGAATGTTTACTATGCATATTTATGAATGCAATGAGTATATTATGTTCCCTTTGCAAGAATAGATAGACTTATCTATCTGTGTGATTTTTTGGGTGTTCTGGTATCTCAAGGCTAGTGCAAGGAGTGCACACCAGAGTTGTTAGAAAACTCCAAGAAGCCAACACAAAGAGGGTGCAAGAACTTTGTTTCGAGTTCAGGAAGAGAGTGTTAGGTTGTCACACTAGAATAGGCCATAATATCAGAATTAATAGTGCAAGGAGTGCACGCAACGAGCGCAAGGAGTGTGCCTACACTCATAGTAGTGTAAAAGATAAGAAGGGAAGGTTGTGTAAGGAGTGCACACCAGAGTTACTGAAAACTTTGAGAGCTAGTGCAAGTGCATAAGAGAGTCTGTAAATTCCAAGACTTAGGAGAGTTGTGTGCAAGGAGTGCACAATCCAACATATCGTTAAAGTGTTGGTGAATCTTGGAAGGAAGAGAGCAGACAACCAAGAGAGTGATGAAAGAACACTCTGACCATGTTCAAAAGCTCAGGAGAAAGAGCATTGAGTGCGAGGAGGGCACAAGAAGTCATATGAAAATAACAAAGGGACCGAAACCTTTGAAACCAAAGAGTTGAAATCTCAGGAGGAATAGCATGAGTGCCAGGAGGGCACGAGAAGTTGTTGAAATAACAAAGGGTTGAGCCCCTATGAAGTTCAAGCAATTACAAGATTAGGAGAGATAGTGCAAGAGTGCACAAAATCTCTGCAAGGTGTGCAGAGACTGAGAACCTTTTAAGTTCCATATTTTGGGAGATGCGCAAGGAGTGCGCAGGTGACCTTCAAAGGTCCCAAGTTCAGAAGAGATAGCGCAGGTGTGCACAGTGCCTGTGCAAGGAGTGTAAAAGGAGAGAACAATATAATTTTTACACTACAGGAGAAGCACACGTGTGTGTTGGACAACTGAGAGGGGGGGTGAATCAGTTGTTACCATGCTTAAACAATAATGCTTATTTTAAAATATTTACAAGGCACTCGATGATGATCACAATAATGCAGAGAGATAAATAAAGGCACATTCAACATCAGTCACACACATGTGATACACAGAGACAAATATTTCCTGAGAAAACCCATAAGGGGTAAAAACCTCTTTTTCTTTATATGATAAGTAATAGTTACATTCTTTACATTATCATACACATGAGAACCAACTCATAATGAGGCTACAACCTTTGTTTTGCAAGCTGCAACTTGCTGAGAGCACCAACTCTCTATTTTCTCTAGCACCGACTAGAAGGAAGCACCAACTCCCTGGTTTCTCTAGCACCAACTAGAAGGAAGCACCAACTCCCTGGTTTCTCTAGCACCAACTAGAAGGAAGCACCAACTCCCTGCGTTCAAGCACCCACTTGAAACTTTGAGGACACTAGTCCTCCCTAGCTCCTCCCAACCACCCTGAAATATAAATCTTTGCTACTGAAACTTATTACAGTGATATGATGTTCAACAATGGCTTACCAGACTCATCACTGTTCTGCTACATTTCGTTGCTCTGTCTGCCTCATTGCCTTTCTGCACACATCACTTGTGCTGTCTGTTCTTCCTCTTTTTATGCTCTATGCGCCATGTCCATTCACTGCACAGTTCCTCTTCTGTGCTATTCAGTTGCTGCACTCTCCTCCTTCTTCACACATGAATCGCCTTCACCAATAATAACCACAACAAACTCCAATCGCAACAGCAACCCCATCTCTTCTCTGTACCATGTATTTATAGCTTCTGTGCACCTTGTGCATGCAATGTTCGCAATGCCTCTGCATGCTGACTCCGTGCCATTATCCTCCACCTCTCAAGTGCTCTGTCTGATCATCATTGTGACTCTTCAACTTCTCTGGTGGTTCGCCCCGCGTGTCCAGCATCACTGTATGTTATACTGAGATTCCTCAGCCTCTCTAGTAGTTTGAGACTCTTCGTCTTCTTTGTGACAGTCGAACTCACCTTCTTTGTTTCAGTTACAGGCCTCAATGCTCATCAGCAGTCAATCGCCTCCACGAACATCTTCATTCCTCTCAGAGACTCTTCAGCTCCTCTGTCAGTCATCCCTAAGTGTCTTCGCATCCTCTGGTAGAA